>MU226531.1:394310-425979 GCA_018584345.1 Thuja plicata
GAGTTTTTAGTTCATTTACATGCTTTCATGTTTTAGTTCATCATTTAGATATCACATGCTAGAATAATAATGGAATGAATCTAGTTTTAGTTTCATTTTGATCTTGCATATCATCTTAGTATAGTTTTAATCTTCATCTTAGCATTGATCTTCATTACATTCAAATGAATAGCTTGAGGCAAGCCTCTTCATGCTTTTTCTTGAGCCTTTCATTGTTTTAGCTTGCATTTTAAATCAAATAGTGGGATTTAGTATTGTGTTGGGAGAGAACACCCACATTTATCTCTAAGAGCACATCAACAAGGCATTGGGTGCCCTTGTTCAAGCTCATCGGAGGTTGTGTTTTAAACACTTGCTTTTGGGATCTCATTTGAATATGCTAACCCTTCTTTGAATCTTATTATTTTAATGACTAATCCTAATGTTTGCATGTTCTAGTGTTGTTCCTTGCAGGTAGGTTTTCATCACATACAGTTTCTGAATATCCATTTGGTACTGATGACATTCTTGTCATCTGGTCTTGGTACTAGTGTCCATGTATTGTTCTTCTCAATCTTTTTTATTTCTTCATTCATAGCACTGACCCATTCTTCATTCTCAAGTGCATTGTTAACAGATTTAAGCTCAAAATCACAAAGTAAACATCTAGTGTTAAGTGACTTACTTCTTGTTCTTTTTTTGGCTTTTTTGTCTCCTATGATTTGATTTTGTGGATGATGTCTTCTGACATACTTGGCAAGTTTCGATTCAACTTTTTGTTCATCATTCTAATTATCTTCTTGACCTTCGTTCTCATCTCTATTGTTTGGAACATCATCTTGAGGATTATCCTAATTGTTAGTAATTGTAGCCTAATGCTTGGGTGCAATGTTCTAATGCTTAGGAGTGACACACTATTTCTCAGGTAGAGTGTCAGGTTCTGTATAAAAAAACATGTTGTAGTCCTCTAGTTCCTTTTTGCTTTCCTTATCATTATTTTTTGCAAATTCATCTATTTTCACATTTGCACTTATAATGATTTTGTTAGATGACTTGTTAAGACATTTATAAGCCTTTCTTTTGGTTGAGTACCCTAGGAAGATACCTTCTTCACTTTTGCAGTCAATTTTTCTATTTCTATCATCCTTCAATATATAGCATTGACTACCAAAGATTTTGAAGTAACTTACATTGGGTGTATGACCATACCAAAGCTCATAGGGTGTCTTCTTTGTGTCCTTCTTCAATTGTACTCTATTTAGTGTGTAGATAGAAGTACTGACAACTTCCCTCTAGAAAGTTTGAGTGATGTTTTTATCAATCATCAATGTTCTTGCACAGTCAATAATTGATCTGTTTCTCCTTTCAGCAATTCCATTTTTTTGTGGTGTCCTCGGTGCAGAAACCTATCTTTTAATTCCATGCTCATTGAAATACTCAATAAATTCTTCTGAAGTAAATTCCCCTCCTCTATCTGACCTTAATCATTTCAATTTATTTTCTCTTTGTTTTTCTATCATTGCTTTATACCATTTAAACATCTTAAATGCTTTTGATTTATCTTTTAAGAACATGACTGTCATCATTCTATAAAAATCATCAAAAAAGAGAATAAAATACCTATCTCCATAGTAGCTCTTTGTTCTCATGGGTCCACATAGATCTGTATGGACTAATTCTAGAATTTTAGTAGATGTATGGGTTTTACTCTTGAAACTAGACTTTGTCATCTTACCTTTTTGACAATTCTTGCACATGATATGCTCGGTCTTAGTCATGCTCGGTAAGCCTCTGACATTCCTCTTTTTTCTTATCTTTATCATGTTGTCAAACTTCACATGACACAATATTTTGTGCCACAACCATATGTCTTCATTTCTAGCCATTAAACAAGTGGTGTTAGTTTCATCAAGATAGATAAGGTTACCTTTTGTCTGCTCATCAGTACCAATAAATCTTCCAGATTCATCATAGATATTTGTCTTCTTATTTTCAAATGCTACTTTGTGACCTGAATTATTCTACTATGAAACACTTAACAAATTATAATTCATTCATTTTACCTAGTAGGCATTTATACATTTTATCAGGTTATTCAACATTATGGTTACTTTACCTTCAACTGGACAAGGTGTATCATTTCCCATTCTTACTGAACCACCATTATAGTATTCAAAAGTCTCAAAATTTTCTTTATCACCGATCATATGGTGAGTGCAGCCACTATCTATGATCCAGACATCATTTTTACTAACGTTAGATATGAGTGCAGTTTCTACATACCTTTCTTCATCTTCATCTGAATCATCCTTCATGGCTGCAAATACCATCTCGATGTCTTCTTCTGATTCGGTGTCAGTTTTATTAGCTATGTTCTCAACCAGGTAACAAGCTTTCTTTCCTTTGTCCTTGTAGTCTCAAGTATCTCTCTTTTCAGGTTGTCAGTTGCTTCGGTAATCTCTATTATCACCTTTATCAAACTTTTTCTCTTATGATCTATCATTTCCTCTATCATATTTTCTTTGGTTTGGGCATCTTGCAGCAAAGTGTCTAACCTCTTTACAATTGAAACATACAAGTGGTAATTTACCTTTGTATCTACCTTTGCCTCTCTGCAATCTTATGGTCATTAGTGCTTCAATTTCATCAAGTCCTTGATCCTCATTATCACTATCACTATCATTTCTAACAGCATGTCTATGACTTGACTTACTTATCTTTAGAGAAGATTTGAATGCAGATTCTATAGATGGTAAGACACTACTATCAAATTTATTCATCTCAAATGAAATTAGTCTACCAATCAAACTATCTAGAGTAATTGTATTGTTTGCAACTGCTCTCATTTATTGAATAGCAGAAACTCTAATAGCATATACAGGCAATAAAGTTCTTAAGATTTTACTTACCATTGTCTCCTCTTCAAGTACACCTCCAACTCCTCGGATAGCATTTACTACCTCTTTGATTCTGAAACTATACTGAGTAATGTTTTCTCCTTCTTTCATCCTTAGGTCATCAAACCTCGCTCTTAGGATTTCTTCCTTTGATCTTAGTACATTGGCATCTCCTCCATGTACTTGCTTCAACTTCTCCCACATTTTCTTTACAGAGGTGCAAGTTTTAACATCTTCAAACTCAGCATTGGAGAGTGATGATGCAAGTTCTATCATCAAGTAGTTATGCTCATGCTTTACTCTTAATTGCTCAAGAGTGTGAGGTCCTGTAGGCAACACATATTCGGCATCTAAGTATTGAAAAATATCATTTTCAATACCTGATAGGTGGAGTCTTATTCTCCTTTGCCATGATTCAAAGTTGTCTTTATTAAACTTGGGCACATCTCATCTATTCATCTTGTGATCTTTTTCTTGAGCTGTTAAACTCCCTTTCTAAGCACACAAGCTCTGATACCAATTTTTAGTAATAACTGAGAGGGGGGTGAATCAGTGGCCTCAAAAATATTCCAATAATCAACCCAAAAACTTAGTACCACACTATTAAGCCTCTAGTTATCTTCAATCCTATAAGATGAATGCCTCTAAATACTTTTATCAAATTACTACTACTCAGAATGCTTTATAAAACTTTCTACTGTATGTTTACTGAATAGCAGTTTGTTAATTTACCAAAAGGCAGTAAATTATCTAGAGTATACCGATCAATCCAGTTAAGTTATGTGTAATGCAAAACACTAAAGTAATGACTCATAAACACATTGACACATGGATTTTTAACATAGAAGCCCTGTTAAGGGAAAAAAACACTTGGGACCGGTAACCCAAGATTTTCACTCTTCTAAAGTAAGATCAGTGAAGAGCCAACCTTGTTAAAGGTTACAAACACACTGTTAGGTGTGACCTTGTTAGAGAATTTAAAATTTTAGTCTGTCACTTGATATTGGGCATCTTTATGCTACCTTCCTTGATCAAACACTCACTTAGCCTATCAATAGGTATCTGGCATCTCATGTTATCTTCATGATCAAACTTTTTGATACTCCTTGGAATGTATCTCAATATAGAAAGGATCTTTAAATCCTTCTTGGTTAAGAGACTTTTTGAATCAATGGTTAAACTGAAACAGTATGATCTATTCACATATACAACTTATACTTGCAGATTTTCAGATCTATTGTAATCTCATAAAACTATTTTGACCAATATATCTCAGTTTATACCTTTTCTCCACTTTGATTATGCTTAGTGATGTTGTGCTTTGTTGCTTGGTGTCCGTAGAAAAACTTTAGCTCTTTCCTCAGCTTGATTGATCAGGACTATATGAAGTTTCTCTTCAGCATCCTCTTTTCATTCATTCACCCACCATAATTCATAATGAATTTAGTTGTCTCTTTATAGACATGATATCACCGTTGTTAGGTTCTTGATATTCTTGATCTTGGCATGATCCACAATTCTTTCCAATTAGATTTGAAGCAAAACTCTTGTTTTATCTAGCTGAGATCTTCTTGCCAACTGGACAAAATGGCTTTAAATACCTTACTTATTGTTGGATTTATCTTGTCGATGAAAACAAAGATAAATACCAGTTAAGTCTATATTTATCTCTTCCAGCTAGATATTTTTTCATTTCTGAACTCAAGTTAATTTTGGTGTTTAACTCTTTGATAGCTTTGGTCAACACTCCAGTTCTCCTCAGGATTCTCCATCAGTTTACACTATGTTTCTGGCCATCGGTTATGCTTGTGATTTTGCTCGTCGGTGTTCTTGCTCGGACATCACTGTGACTTGACTTTTGGTGATCTATTTCCATTGGTGTCCACTGACTGTCAGTGTTTGAATTTATATTGTGAATGCTTGTCTTTTATGCATTAATGAAAGAATAATATTTTTCTCTTTGATTCTCTGAAGTCTTTGACACTTTTATTATAACTGATTAGATTATATCAAGTTGACATCAATGACAATACAATCCATTAACTAATTTAATGTCTTGCATTATCCTTCTATATTTCAGTGATCAACTTAACATCTTCAAACATTCAATCAGTTACATGTCATCATGACAATCATATTATGAAAGTGCAAAATTAGAATCAAAATGGACCAGAAGAGAAAAGAGATCTTGTGGAAAATGAAGTGGATATTGACATTGAAGGGTCTACTACGTAGCCTACAACAAAAAATCCATGGTATATAACAATAAATCATTCTGGAGATGTTATTATTGGTGATAAGAATAGAGGTGCTCAAACTAGAGGAAAAATTGCTAGGGATGAAAAATGCTTGTTATCTGAATTTGAACCTAAAGATATTAAAGAAGTATGAAATGATGAGATTTGGATGAAAAAAATGAGAGAGGAACTTGATCAAATTGAGAAAACTAGAGTTGGATTCTTGTTCCCAGACCTTTTGACAAAAGTGTAATCAGTACTAAATGGGTATTCAGAAATAAGTTGAATGAAGATGGTAAAGTGGTTCAAAACAAGGAAAGAATGGTATGCAAAGGATATTCAGAAATGGAAGGTATTGACTTTATAGAGACCTTTTATCCTGTACCTAGACTTGAAGCTGTCAGATTATTTCTTGCATATGCAGCTTACAAAAAATTTAAAGTCTATCATATGGATGTTAAGTCTACATTTTTTAATGTTGAACTAGAGGAAGATGTTTATATTGAGAAACCTGATGGTTTTACTCTAACTGAAGAAGGAGACATGGTTTTTAAATTGTAGAAATCTTTTTATGGATTAAAGCAAGATCCTAGAGCCTTGTATGCTAGATTGGACAAGTATTTGATAATAATCAATTTCAGTAAGGGAAATACAAATAGTAACTTATATTTCAGAATAATTGATGACAATATCTTGATATTTGGTGGTAATGATGAGTTGAGTAGATTTTTTGTTGGTGAAATGCAAAAATAATTTGAGATGTCTATGATAGAAGAGATGAAATTATTTCTTGGATTGTAAATTACATAGTTGGATACAGGAATTTTTTTCACACAGTCCAAGTATGTCAGAGAATTACTGAAGAAATTTGGTATGGAAGATTCAACACCAGTAGGAACTCCTATGGTTACTGGTTGAAATTTAGCTAAAGATAATGATTCCCCTTGTGCTACTCAGATACTATACAGATCTATGATTTGAGGATTGTGATATCTAACTCATTCTAGACCATACATATCAAATGTTGTTGGAATCGCTGCAATATTTCAAGTTGAACCAAAGGAATCACATGTAGTTATTGTCAAAATAATTTTCAGATACTTGAAGGGTATATTTTACTATAGATTATGGTATGAAAAAGATGATGATTTTACTCTATGTACATATATTAATGTTGAATGGGCAGGAAATGTTGATGAAAAAAAGAGTAATAGTGGAGGTGCATTCTTTTTGGGTAAGATACTGGTATCTTGGGTTAGTAATAAGTAGGATTGTATTTCTCAATCTACTGTTGAGGCTGAGTATGTTGTTCCTACAATAAATTGTAATCAATCTATTTGGATGAAGCAAATACTAAAGGATATAAAGATAAACATTGATGAACCTATTGTTATCTACTGTGATAACTCTAGTGCTATAAGTATCTCAAATAATCCTATGTTACACTCAAGAACAAAGCATATTTTTATTAAATTTCATGTCTTGAGGGATAAATTCAATGAAAAAGAAGTAAAACTAGAATTTTTATCTACTAAGGAACAGATTCTGACATATTTAAAAAGCATTTGCTAAAGGATACATTTGTGTATCTTAGGGAGAAGCTTGGGGTGATAGCCCCTCCTAATCAGAGAAATTGGTATTGAGGATGGCATCAATCCAGGAAGCCTATCATAATATCATTCACTAGATTGATGAAGTTTGGGGACTACTCCTTATAGGTAGTGGTCTTATGGTTATTTTGGTTTGATACTGATATTTCTATATTTTCCCTGTTGGTGTGAGTTCAATTATTTTTTGATGTATATGGTGCTTTTCCCTTGATGTCAAAGGGAGAGAAATTATATGTGAAAAAAAGAAGTTACTATGCTTGGTAGAGATTGTGTTGATTGTATTAATGTTGGATATTCAAAGTGATCAGGTGGTTATATTAAAGACATTGTGCATTGATCATTTTTACACTTTGCATGTTGCCATAAATGCCAAAGGGGGATAATGTTGGATGACTGTTGAGCATGTTAGAGTTTGGTTTTTGGTTGTGCTAACATTAATGTTTTTTCATTGATGTCAACATACTGGATACCATTTCAGACAGTGTGTTTAGTGTGTTCAATGAAGAATATTTTAGTTGTTCAGGTGCTATATTGAAGATCTAGAGTTGCGATCATAAGGTGCTATTCCATGGTGTCTTTAATTTGTCTACAGAGGTTTGCAGATGTTGAGATGACAATTTGTATTTTGGTTGATCGATTTTTTGGTTTTTTTTGTTGTATTGTTCCTATGTACATAGGTTGGGTATGTGGATTGTTACATCCTTAATAATATGTTTCAGAGGTTGTGAAGCTAGTGGTTGCATGTTTCCTTTTCATTGTGTTCACAGCTGGTGTTGTTCATGATTTAGAGTATGGCAGGCTATATTTTGTTATGATGGAGTTCTTTATTTGGTATTCCTATTGATCAGAGATAGAGATGGAGATGAGATGGTGTCAGTGTTATGAATGTTATTCATGCTGCTTGTTGGTGTTCTTAGATCATGTAATGATCATGTTGCTTGACTACATTGTTGGATGTGATTGGATTTAATTTTTTGGGTAGAGTGTTGATGTTTCTTCATTTAGGTCCTAACCGACCTGATGGAGTAGCATTTTGATATTCTTAATATGGCTCTAATGTCACACAAGCATGTTCATGGTTGATGATTTGGGTCCTATCTAGGTCTTAGCCGACTTAATTTGGATCACTTGGAGGATTGAGCTTAAAGGTTACATCTTTTATTTTAATAGGTCTAGCCAACCTAGTGGTTGATTACTATTTGTAATTGGTATAAATGAGAGATCATTTTGTAATCATTGATGAGAAGAGAAAGAGATATGTAGTAGTATGCAATTTTAAGAATAATTATTGTTTCTTAAGGCAGAGTTTATACTTCATTGGAATTGTATTAGCATTGAAGATGTTGTTTTTTAGTTCAGTTGTAATGGATTGTATTTGGTGTAGGGGCGCCACCTCCACCTTTGAATTTCATATTAGTTAAGCCATGTCAGAAATGATTTATGTTTTAAGTTAGTTTAAAGTTCTTGGAACCATTATGAAGTTGCATTGTATTCGAAAAAGGCACTTTATGACATTTGTAACATAAAGCCCAAATAGGAATATGAATGGTCATGAAGACAACCGATTTTGTAATGGTCCAATATGGTCTATAAATGGACAGCTTATGTAATCAAAAGAATAGATAGTCGATAGGAGTTGATAGAGAATAGGAATTGGAGAGATAGTAAATAAGATAAGAGAGAAACCAAATGGCTCTCTGGCGGCAGCTAGAGAGCCATTCTTTTGTATTTGTAGACTTAAGTCTTATATGTAATGGGATCTTGATTTAATGTATGAGGATGAATTTGAAAAATCATATCTGTAATTTCCATGGAGTCATTTTAACTAAATGTTAATGTTTTATGTAGTTCAAGTTTGTGGATTTCTATTGGTGAAGTGTTATCGATTTGGTGACTCTTGCTCTGATGAAAGAGTTGAACATTGTAATGAATTGGGTTGTGAAGTAACTACAGTCAACATTAAATAATCTATTGTTTTTTCTTATGTATCGAGTCTTAATTTTTGATAAATGATAGCCTATTTGTTTATATGTTAATTTTAATAATAGTCTTAACTGGGGTCTGTAGAAGTTGTTTTAATTGGCATGGAGTTGATTAATAACTCAACTACAGATACTCGAGTGCATTAAAAGTTTGAAACGGTTTCCAAAAATTGTTACACCTTCTCATATTTGATTCAAATGGGAAATGATAAGTTTGGACATGCCACGTGGAGCCCAGAAGATTTATTTTTTGAAGAGAAATGAATGTTGCAGAGATATTCATATTTGGAAATGGTCAAATGATATTAGATATCATTCCTAAGGTGATGGTCAAAAGATCATTGTATTTGGCACTTGGCCACGAAAAGGTGGTGAACATATAACATATGTGTGTACATTCATTTTGAGACCAGCCACATGGAAATGGAGTTCAACCTCGGTCGTGGAAGACTTGCAGGGTATGATAAACAATGAAGGTAACTTGACTTGGTGAGTGGATTCAGTGATCAATGATGGAGTATTATATTAAGTCAAAGATAATATTGAGTTGAGATTATTGAATGGTGAGTATTATTCAAAGAATATTATGGAGTCTAATATGAAGTTAATATTATTAGAAGTAATGAAAATATTTGAGCCTCTAATTTGATGTTTGCAAAGATAGATAGCAAAGTATGCAGATTTTAAAGACTACCATTGATGTCCTCTGCATCAAGTGGTATCAAAGCTTAGAAGATTCTGAGTGTGTAGATAGAGCACCGAAGGAGGCAATCTACACTAGGATTTTGGGTTGTGGTTGTTGTAGATTCTTGTTATGGTGTTTGTGGTTGCAAATTTATTGAGAGGGAGAAGTCTTTTGATGTCACTTGTACACTGGTTCCTTTGTTAAAGCCTTGGAGTGCCCATTTTCCACCAAGTGTGTTCCAGAGTAGAATGGTGTATTAGAGGTGTCAAAAGGACTCTCAAAGAACATGAAGATGATAGGACATAGATAAACATGGTAGAGTGTATGCCTAGAGAAGAAAGAGGGCATATGGAGTTGTGATGACAGAGAAAGAAGAAGCAGTAGAGGCATCGATGCAGTGATGAAGACAAAGAGGCCAAGGACTTGTTTGCAGTCTCACCAAAGAATTTCCATGGGATATGGAAATTTTTAAAGTTTGAGAGTATGGTGCAGGGGCACAACCTCCACCTTTAAATTTCATATTAGTTAAGCCATGTTAGAAATTATTTATGTTTTAAGTCATTTAAAAGTTATTGGAACCATTATGAAGTTGCATTGTATTCGAAAAAGGCACTTTATGACATTTGTAACCTAAAGGCCAAATAGGAATATGAATGGTCATGAAGACAATCGGTTTTGTAACGGCCCAATATGGTCTATAAATGGACAGCTTATGTAATCAAAAGAATAGATAGTGGATAGGAGTTGATAGAGAATAGGAATTGGAGAGATAATAAATAAGATAAGAGAGAAACCAAATGGCTCTCTGGCGGCAGCCAGAAAGCCATTCTTTTGTATTTGCAGACTTAAGTCTTATATGTAATGGGATATCAATTTAATGTATGAGGATGAATTTGACAAATCATATCTGTAATTTCCATGGAGTCATTTTAACTAAATGTAAATGTGTTATGTAGTTCAAGTTTGTGGATTTCTATTGGTGAAGTGTTATCGATTTCGTGACTCTTGTTCTAATGAAAGTGTTGAACAGTGTAAAGAATCAGGCTGTGAAGTAACTACAGTCATCATTAAATAATCTATTGTTTTTGCTTATGTATCGAGTCTTAATTTTTTTTAAATGATAGCCTATTTGTTTATATATCAGTTTTAATAATAGTCCCGACTAGGGTCTATGGAAGTTGTTTTAATTGGCACAAAGTTGATTAATAACTCGACTGCAGATACTCGAGTGCATTAAAAGTTTAAAACGGTTCCCAAAAACCGTTACACCTTCTCATATTTGTTTCAAATGGGAAATGATAAGTTTTTACATGCCACGTGGAGCCCAGAAGATTTTTGTTTTGAAGAGAAATGAATGTTGCAGAGATATTGGTATTTGGAAATGGTTGAAAGATATTAGATATCATTCCTAAGGCAACAGTCGAAAGATCATTGTATTTGGCACTCGGCTATGAAAAGGTAGTGAACATATAACATATATGTGTACATTCATTTTGAGACTAGCCGCATGGAAATGGACTTCAACCTCGGCCATGGAAGACTTGCAGGGTATGATAAACAATGAAGGTAACTTGACTTGGTGAGTGGATTCAGTGATCAATCATGGAGTATTATATTAAGTTAAAGATAATATTGAGTTGAGATTATTGAATGGTGAGTTTTATTTAAAGAATATTATGGAGTCTAATATGAAGTTAATATTATTGGAAGTAATGAAAGGATTTGAGCCTCTAATTCAATGTTTGCAAAGATAGATAGAAAAGTATGTAGATTTTAAAGCCTACCATTGATGTCCTCTACATCAGTATGTCCACCCTATTGTAAGTGAAGATATATCAGTGAACCCGACTAAGGGCTAGATCTGAGACTGTAGTGTGAGCAGTGACCTCTAGGCAATGTGCCTATTGTTAGGGCTCTAAGCCTGTGGTTTCTTGTGCATCCATTATTTTCTATTTTTATCTTAACCAACCAGTACTTGTAGAAGAGGAAACTTATCTTGTGGGTTTGATTCCCACCAGGTTTTTCCCTTAGTCAAGTTTCCTTGAGAACAAATATGTGTGTTCTGAGTTTTGTGTTGTGGATCTATCAATATTGTTTATCTTTCAGTTCTAAGTGGCTAAAGTGAAATTATATTAATTAGGTGTGTACAACTGATTCACCCCCTCTCACTTGTGCTTACCTCCTTTTGGGCCTCACATCATCTTCCTAATGGATTATCATATAGGAGACCAAATTCCATGCACTGGATCATCTTTATAGGAAATCATGGATGAGGACCATGATGAGGAGGATGGGGAGTGGGAGGTGATTGATTATCCTAGAGTCGAAGTAGATGAGACACCCATAAGAGATGACAACATAAGAGATGAGGAGGAACCAAAGGAGATGGATACCACTCCCCTATGGTGACAACCACAAAGATACTTCTCACTTTAAGATCAAGGGGAGATTAGTCATTCCATGCCCCCAGTAGCATCCTAAGGTAAAGCACCACAGGCTCTAGCTACTAACAATCATGAGTACTAGGAAGGAGATCTAGGTATGAATATTTTTATTTGAAACATAATATAACCTTCTCATGTAATATGCTATGTTATTGATATTATTTTTAACATTTTACAGTTGGCACCAGTAGATGGCACATTTTTGTGAGTCATGTTGTCAGAGATATGGCCCTAGCAGCATGGATCCTATCATCCTCGCATATTACTTATGAATCACAATGAGATATTGGGAAGCATAAGGATATATATGAGCCTATCCATATATATTTTCATATAGGGGGAGAGGATCAAGAGTGAATCCAGCATATAGAAGAGTAGATGGAGCATGAGCTAGCGGACTCCCAGCATGAGCTATAGGATCTGAGGGGTGTCATTCGGCAGTATGAGAATAAAAGTGCATCTAAGACTCATACATGTATCATAGGATCCCATAGGCCATAATCCACTCCATAGCCACCATTCTCTTTTTGTGAGCCAGAGGGCTCAGGGATCCACCATCCCATTGATAAGAATTGATGTGATATATTTGCATTTATATTTTGGTTTACACAGCACATTTGGAATAGTGTTGACTATGATGTTATGATGTTCTATATATTTGGAGGTTATGGCATTATGTTGGATGTATATTTATGATTTTAATGTCATTATGACTAATTTAGAGATCAATCATATAAGGATTAAAATGATATACATGTCACTTTTTTAATTAAATGTTATCATGATGATATAATGCACTTATGTAGATAGATGAACATGTAGTCTAGATACTATCCAAACATAAAACATGAAAGAATTAAGAAGTGTGTCAATATCATTAAGTAATATTGGTGCAGGGGTACCCCTCCCAAGATGTAACAAACCAAGGTTAATAGGCCTCAAGTTCCTAAGTGATCATTGGATCCAAAACAATGTAATAAGATCCATTTCTAAGACCAATTGACAAGAAGGAAACTCTTATAAGCCACTTGGTCAACTTTGGTCAAGGGATCAAAATTAGTCTAGCATATGTTTTATGTGGTATTTTGTATTTTGGATCCTTTTTGGGTCTACAACTTTTCATAGGAGGCATAAAATTCCTTAGGAGCAAAAGTTGCTCAAAAAGATGTAAAATTGCAAAAGTTGCAAAATGCAACTTTGCAAGAAAAGTTGCAAATTGTTGCATTTCAGCTCCCAACTTCTCCAACGGGCTCATAAGTTTGAAAATAAATTGGGGAAGTTGTTTTATTCCTATATGTTCTTGATTGAATCAAAATCAATAGACGAGAGGAATGTATGTAAGTTTTGGTGTCAAAGAATAAAGACAAATTTTTTGTTTTTATAGTATTCTTGTGAATTTCCATGGTGTTTTGCATAACATGTTTCATTGAATAACTTGAAGATCTATATGGTGGGAATTTCCTTTGAAATATATCTCTAACAATTTTAGTGTAGGGTTTTGAAGAATCCATTTGAGGGAGTTGTTGATAGATTTTCTATGAGACACTTGTTTGTGTTCAGAATACGGGTTTCATACATAAATGGACCTAACTTGAAATCTCACCAGTGGATCACCATGACCACTTGGGGAATGAAATTATGGAAATGTTTTTTAATATTCCAGATTTTTGGGACTAGAAGTCATCAACACCTTTTTTTAACACCAATCCCTAGGCCAAGCATTACCATGTGCTTGGTCATAGTTTTGAGAGATTGATTGTGCATGATGACTTTGGGAGTGGAGTGATTAAAAATAATAGTGTATTATGTGTATTTGAACATTCTAAGACATGTTCCAAATACTGGATTAGTCCTAGTATCTGATTGGTGAATACTTCCTTTGTTAAGGGGGTCTAATTAGGACTATTAGGTCTCGTAGGCCTATAAGGGTTTAGAGGTTGAACAAAGAGATCAAGATCTATTCTTTGGGGGTTTGAACCATCCTCAAAAAGGGTGTCAGAATATGTGGTTTTTTTGTAATGTCCTTTAGAAGTTATAATTTGTATTCTCAGAAAACCCTCTTCTTAGGGCTACTAGCCAAGACTGGCCTACAAGGCTTTAAAATACTATTTTTGGACTTAGGGATCTTTTGAACTCTAGAAACCCTATAGTATGATCAAATAAGATATTTTAAGGAATAAGAAACCATTTCCACTCCATAACAACAAGGTTTCCTTGTTAGAGTAATTATATGTCTACACTTATTAATTAGATCACTTTGATTTAATTAATTAAGTTTTTTATTACTCTATTTTACTTAAGTTGTCTCTTAGGTGCATCATAATTAATATTTATATTAATTATTATGTGCAACCTAGATTTTTAAATTTTTAGGGTTTCATTTACCTTATAGGTTGAACTCTTGTAATTATTTGTTAATTATCTTGGAATACAATTTCTCTCACACCGCTTGAGATTTTCCAAGCTTTTCTTTTTGTCTCTTCAGCTTCCTTCCTTTAACAGGTCATTTGCATGCAGGGGTTCTTGGCAAACTGTGGATTTGTCTATCTCAAATCCTACATGGTATCAAAGCTTCCCTGTTACTGCCTGGTTTAGAGGTCTTAAAGCCGTGATTCAAGGATGAAAACCATAGCTTCTCTAGGGTTTCTTCTTCAATCTGGAAGAGACATTTTTTTTGGAGCACTTTAAGCCAAAACAAACACTACCATTACGCTCAGAAGGCCCGGGAGATCAATGTTTCATATAAAGTTGGCCATATTTGGCCACACTAGCATAAGGGTATTTGTTTCACTCCTTAAGGTCATACAACATGCTTCCCAAGGCAAAAAATCAAAGAAAATTTAAAAACCCCATTTAGGGATTATTTTGGGGCATATTCGGACGTAGCACATGTGCACCACCATTGCGCCACCCTGGCCCGGCCCGCGCCCAGCCCCCGCCGGTACACTACCAGCTGGCCACTTGGAAATGTCGTCAGAGCACCACCCAGGCGCCACCGCCACCCGGAGCTCTGCTCCCGCGCCACCGTCAGCCAACCCCCCCATGATGTCATCATTTTGAGGGGTGACATCAACATTCTGATGACCTATCACTTTTTCGGCAACCGAAAAAAATTTCTGGCCAAACAGTCCCCTAACGTGTAGACAGCCATCAATTTTTTCCCAGGCCCTACCACGGTCATTTAACCGTCAAATTTTTTGTCGTCTCTGTGTTTTTTTTCAAGAGAGCTCATTTTTGGAGGTGCAATTGGTTGTTTTCCATAAATTTTGCATACAGTGTCATTTTTTGGAAAACAAAATATCATCGGAAATCTCTTTCCAAGACAACGACGATGATGTTGGTTTCATTTTCTGATTTGGCCATTTGAGTTCCTATTTTTGGCATCAAAGTAGAGGCTTCAGTTTCCTCCATCTCTGCATATGGCGTCCAAGTTTTCTCCTTGTTTTTCATGCTTTCTTTAGTTATTTATTTGGTGTACGAGGGATAGAATTATTCATTGTGGGGGGTACATTTTCCTTTCTATAATTTACTTTAGAAAAGACCCTTCTACTTATGTCTTCTTCTCTCAATGTTAGACCAATCTATGGCCCGGCTAACACCACATAACTATCACACCTGGAAAGCACACATGACTAGGCTACTTATGTCACATGCCTTATGGTCATGTCTAGATGAGCACCAACCTATTCTGCAGTTCCCTTTTGAGGTTCTTCAGCACAGAAACAAAATGGATGAAGTCATGGGCTTGATTGCACTGAACATCTCCGACTGTCTCCTATTTCACCCGGATGGTTTGACCACTCCTCAGGCTATTTGGGGAAGTTTGTAGATTTTTTGGGACAATGAATGAGTTCTAGGCACTATAGCTTGATGGAGAGTTGACCACTTTGACTCCTACCAACTTTCCCACTATGGAGGACTTCTTGATGAAGTTCAAATCTCTGCATTTAATTTTGCAAGGATGTGGGAGGAACAAGATAGATGATGAGTGTATCTTCCTGATACTCTCAAATCTTTTCTTCCATAGTATCAGATCTTTTATTCCATTTTCTACTCCACTATGGATTCTTTGGGTGCCAGACACACCATGCCTTCCTTTGAGATATTTTGTGATTGGTTGACATGGGAACAGGAAAAGATCCAATAGATGGATGCTTCTGGCTCTTTAAGAAAAGCATTGGTTTCTCAGTCTTCATAGGGGAAACCAAAATAGAAAGCCAAACCAAAGAAAGACTCAGTAGGCAATGAGTATTCCTCCAAAGCTGCACAGAAAACTGATTCAAAACCTCCATCTAACCCTTCCAAGGGTAAATCTTCTTTGAATTCTACTGAGTCTACCTCTAGGACTACGAAGAAATCAGTTGAAACCTATAGTTTTTGTGGCAAGGATGGACATCCTATTTCTAGGTGTTGGAAACATTTGGAGGCTTTAGAGGAATCCATGCAGGAGCATCACATTTCTTCTCCTCAGTCCACATCCTCCCCTGTAGGGAAACATCATGCTCTTACTACATGAGAAAAAAATTTTGGGCCCACCTATATTTTAGTTTCTGGTGCCTCTAACCATATGACTCACACTCAACAGTTGGTCACCTCGCTTCTTGTGCTACTTCATAGATTGTTGTTGGGAACTCATCACATCTTTCAATTTTGGGTTTTAGTTCTATTGCATTAGCTGGTGGTTCTCTTTAGGATGTTTTGTTTGTCCCTGACATGTCGACAAACCTACTATCCATCTATCAGATTTTCCACTCTGGCTCTGGTAAGACAGTTTAGTTCTCATCGCATAATGTGGTTATTTGGGACTTACATGATTCTAATTTGATTGTGGCTACTATGAGTGATGACTCTACATCCCGCCTATACAAATTTGATGGATTTGATCCTTCTGGTGGTACAGGTGTTTATCTCTAAGTTTTGTTGATCATTAGTGTCCCACACTTAGTCATTTATCCAGGCAGGGTAGTCAGTCATCACTACAGCCGAGCTATCCAGTATAGGCCAAGAAATCTAGCATAGTCATTTCTAAGTAGATAGTGATTGCCGAGTGACTCAACAATAAAGAAAAAGATTGATCATGTTCATGTCGAGCGCCAGAGTTTTAATGTGCCAAGCAAGACAATTTTGACATATATGTTTGGAATGGCACAAACTTGAAGGTAAACTATTTTGGGCTGACTTGTTCATGCATTTAATGATTTCAACGGAGTTAATTATGCATTAATTATTTGATCCTAATGCATGGCATGGAGCCAATCAAAAAATTGGAATGCCTAAGCGGCATAAGCATTTGATCCTGATCGTTGATCTAGATCTAATCACCAGATTCATGAAGTATATTAAGATTGCTTCTTAAACCCTAATTGTTGTGTGTGTTCAAGAAGAGATAGAGAAGGTGAATGCGTACATGAGAGATGTACAAAGGGTTATGTTGAAAAAAGAAGCATAGATCTAATAGAGTGAAAGAGAAGTGAACAGTAGAGTAAAGACATATCAGATTATTAGATCAGAGAAGGTGTTGGAAAGAGGAGATCCATTATCAGCATCAAAATGCATAATGAAGGATCAGTTCTTGAGACATTCTAACCAGTGTATTAGGTGAAATCTCTTAACAGAGTGGTTCTTATAGACCTTTCTAAATCTCTTATCCGGGTGCTTACTTTGTTGTAATTTTAAATCCTTTTTACAAGGTATATTGTAATGATCTAAAGCTCTTAACCGGGCAAACCTTTAACTAGGTAGATTACATATTGTGATCAAACTTTGTAGCCCTAACAGGCATACTTTATTACTGTAGTAGTGAAGATCTTTGTGGGTGTCATCCCCACCCCAGTTTTACCTTATTGGGTTTCTGGGTTACCGAAATCTGTTGTCTTGAGTTATTTATTTACTGTCATGGATGCTACTAGTTGATAGTTCAAGTATATTTATGCATGGTTGTGAATCAATTTTGTTTTAAAGGATAAAAGTTTAAGATCTGATTCACCCCCCCCCCCCTCTCTCAGTATCTTGCTTTCCCATATTGTATTTCCAATAATTGGTATTAGAGCACAGTTCTCCTACAAAAGGTTTTAAACATCTTGAGAGTACAGAGCTTGAGATGGATATTTACAAGTTGGGTAAAGTCATTGAGAATCAAAAGATTGAAATTCAGCTAGCATTGCATCAGCTTGAAACTGCAAGACAGGAACTAAAGAATTCCTTACAAGGAAGGAAAGATTTGGCCAAACAAATGAATGATACTCATTATCAGGAATATGACACTACAAATCTATTTCAGAATGGAAACTCCACTGAAAGCGATGCAGCAATTGTAGATCTACTGGAAAGGAACAATACTTTGTGTGAAGAAGTCAAAAATCTAAAAAGAGAACAAGAAATGTAGACAATAAGACTATGTGAAGTAGTGGAACAAAAGAAGAAAGCTGAAGATGAAAAAGCTATGGCTGAAGAAGACAAAAGAATGATGACTATCAGACTTGATGAAAGGACACATGAAGTACAAATGATGACAAACAATCAGGTTGACATGGTGAATCAACTACTTCTTGCAATTTAGGAGATCAGTAGGAAAGACATGGAAATTGTGAATCTGAGATCTGAAAATAGTCAATTGAAAAATGAATTGAGATCTAAGAAAGAACTAAATGAAAGATTGAATAGACCCAATGAAGCCTTGACTCATTTTGAGAACTTGATGGAAGCATCAAGGATATCTAAAGATTCTTATGGATTAGGTCACATTGAACAAAATACATCTACTGAGAAAGGAGAATCATCTAAGACTGGTTCAAAAGGAGGAGTGTAAATAAAAAGAACAACAAGCCTATATGCCATCACTGTGGAAAATTAGGACACACAGCAAACATTTGTCGAAGCAAGAATTGTAAGTCCAATCCTACACCTAAGTTCAATGGTTATTGCTTTAACTATAAGAATTTTGGACATCAAGCACATGAATGTTGGGACAAGGAAAATGATGCACCTCCCACACCTAGATTCAATGGATATTGTACAATTGTCAAAAATGTGGACATAGAGCACAAGATTGCAGATCTAATGCTACACAAAAATGGACATAAAAGACACAAGCTAAAGCACCAAGAAAGGGTAACACCTACAATTGGGATTATAACACATGACATAGCTATCATTACTATGGTGAGTATGGACATGTTCCAAAAAACTGCATAAAGACACATTTCAGAGGTAAATCCAAGAGTTGGATGAACGGAAGCCTAGTTTGCTATAACTATCTAAAAATTGGTCATGCTAGGAAAGATTGCAAAACAAGAGTACCTGCTCCTACTGTTGAAGAAATAAGAGCACAAATGAACCAAACATGGGTAAGGAAAATAGAACCAAGCAGTAGTGAAGCTACTAAATCCGAGGTCACCCAATCCAATGGATCAGGTGATCCCACCATCACTAATTAAGGAAAGGAAGGTATGTAAGGAACTGTGTTTATATTTCATATCTTTTATCAGTTCCTAACACATAATAGTGCAATAGTCCATATCTGCATATAACAAGATGCATCAAGACATATTTTGAGTTTTTTAGCATACAAAGTCTAAATGCAATATAGGTTCTGAGCAACAGTATATTTCTAATGTATGTCGAGTAAGTTTTGTTTGATGACCGACTGGAAAGTGAATTTCGTGAGTCGGCTGAGACAGCTGTTTGGCACTCACTCAATGGAAAGAACATTTAATGTTGACCTAAATTTTGACCGTTGGAGCCTATATAAAGGAAATATCTATTTCATTTCTTCTAACCATGTGATTAAGAATTTTATAAGAGCAATTTTACATTTGTGAACTTGAACTCAACAAAGTTTTTTGAAGATTCCTACAACATGTCGTCGGCAACCTTTTATTGGAAAGTATGGATTTTGTTACTTGCCAAGGTACTTTGTTCGTGATCTTTGAAACCCTAATTTTCAAAGAAAATGGCCTCAAGTTCCTCTGCACCAGCGAAGAGAATGGAAAAGGAATTTTTAAATGTTCAATTGGTAAGGAGTGACACTTGTGCACCTCCTAATTTCCGTGTAGTTCCTGAGAGTGCCATCAAGGGTGATTTGACTGGATCCCTATCGTCAATTCCACTAAAGGTACTTATGATCCATGATATCAGGTCATGCTATATGTGTAAGATAACTGAAGTCGGAGATCACGAGCTTAGGGAATCTTACGATAGATTATGCACAAATAGATTTTTAAAAGATGAACATAAACGCTTAGCTGAGAGAGGGTTAACTCGTGCCCTAGACTTTTTGACAGAGTTTAGAATGGAATGGATCAAGATTATCTTGAGTCAAATACACAACATGAACATATGGTTAGAGAATGGACCAGTCAAGATAAAAAGAGAGATTATTCATCAAGTAATAGGTTATCCAATTCTAAACGGGAAGAGAACGATGAAATGTTAGAGTAAAGAGAAAATTGAAGAACTCACTGGAGCCGTTTGGAACAAAAGAGGGATGAAAATCTCTACAATTAAATATTTGGAGCTTGATTTCACAGTGAGGGTTATAGCTCATAATTTATATCAGTCAATCCAACTGGATAGTGTCCCATGCATTGCAGTCGACCAGGCTTGGAAGATTATAAAGAAGGATCATACATATGACCTTGTCAAGCTACAACTGATGCAACTGGCCGAGAACCTTTCTTCAATTAGAAGGAAAAAGAGTTCAGTATGTAAGTTTGGATCTTTGCTCACTTGCATATTTTTCTATATACATAACACTTTTCCTAATTTTGGAAACATAGTATGGAAAATAGATAGACCTATCACTTAGAAAATCAATGCTTTTATTCAGCAATTAGGTGATAATTTTGACAATGTTATGGGAACATACTTTGTGGAATTCAAGAAAAAGATGAGGTTAAGGAACAGAATTCCTAGTTCACTAGTTGAAAAACATTATGAGGATGTGTGTTTCCTTGTAGACACAGATTACCTTTATGTGCAGGAAGTAGTGCTGAGGGTATCATGGCTAAGGCCATTACCTTATGAAGTAAACATTGATGAGACATCTACAGCAATAACAGGAAATTGATAGTACAGTGAAACATTTTGGAAACTATGAAGAAGCTAAGTCCATAATCACTATGGATTTGAAGGTTGGTACTATGTAGAGAAAGAGGAAGAAAGTTGTCAAAAATCTAAAGAAGGTGGTTGGAATTTAGAGTGATCAAGAAGTAGAAGATGCACCTTTGGGGTTTTCAATAGGATATGGAGAAGATATGTCTAGTGAAGAAGAAGAAGAGGGAAGTGAACCTGAAGAAGAGGTCACTGTGAAAGGTAAAGGGAAGAAGCCAGTAGTTGCCAAGGAAACTAAACTAAGAAAAGCTAAACCTAAGGCTACCCCTCCTATTGCTAATCAGCCAAGGACTAGGGCATCATCTCTTGCCAAGATAGAAAAAGTATATACAAAGAAGAATGTTGGGGAGAGCAGCTCAGGGAAGAGGAAACAAGTTGAAACCAAGGTTGTGCCGAGCCAACCTGCTAAGAAAAGACCAAGGAGGAAGCTATACTTGGAATCTGAAGATGATGAGGAGACAGACATAGATGTACCTAGAAACATACTTACATCATCATTTAAACCAATGACCAATATTGATGAGGTATGTAAGAACCTAAGAAGTAATTCAGGTTTAGCAAGATTCAAATTTATAAAGTATGAAAAACTGAGTGTAGTAAATAAGCATAAGATTCAAGAAGCTTTAATTGATATGATAGGAAAATTCAAAATGACACCTGTAGAGATAGGAGATAGTTTTCCTACAGAACTATATGATATTCTATCTCAAAAATGTCAATATGCGCTGATGACTGAAAGAAAAATAAGGGAAGGAAAATTGGCTAAGATCATTCTAGATTTGACAAAGAAACACATAGCTAAGTTTATTGAGAAATATAAGGGAAATTTTATTCCTAAATAGAGAGCCTATGCTATTTTTAGGAATGATTTTGAAGGTATATTACAATAGAGCAACAGAATATGGAAGGAAATTTTTGGTTTAATTACTAAGAAGGTTGATGAGAAAGATGGAGATAACTCAGAGCCGAAAGAAATGGAGAAAGAAACTACTACAGATCAAGCAGAAATAGAAACTGAAATCCAAAAGGAAATAGGTGATGAGAAATTTATAGACTTGACATTGGATAGTCCATTTGACACTGCACTTGGAGAAGATAGAAATGTGGATGTCGAGGATCAAAATGAGCTGGAAGACACAAGTATTCAATTGCCTATTCAGTCAACTAAGGTCGAGATAGAGAAAGAAGGAGAAAAGGAGTTAATTAATAAAAATCCACCTATTTTAGAGGTTGTACAAACAGTTTTAGGGAGTGAAGATAAGATGGAAGATATTGTCGATAAGCCCATAGAACAAGAGGCTATACAAGTGTTGGTTGATCTACCACACTCTGCATCATCTACTCCCACTGCACCTGAAATAGGAAGTGTACCTGATCAGCAGGTAATCTTGACTCAGTTGAAGGTAGCAAGTGAAATTAATATTGACAAAGGTAAAGATATCATTGTAACTGAGCCAAGTATCAGTGCTTCAAAACTCAAAAGGAAGAAGTCACATAAGAGGAAGTCACCTAGTCCAAGTGTCACTTTGGATGAAGTAATTATGATTCCTAAATGGGATACATACGACTTGACATATGAGCAGATTCAGACTCTGCAAGACCTTTTGAAGAGGAAAAAGAAACAAGAAGAACTGAAGAGGGAACACCAACAAAAGCAAGTTTTACATGAGATAAAGGATATTTTTGTTAATGCTTTTGATATAATAGATGTAAATGAACAAATGACAATACTGGAATAGTTAGTACATGTTGTGCAAAAAGTTAATGATGAAAATGTTGAGGAAAATGAGAAGTTGCTACAATATTCTGAGAGAAAATTTGAGAACAAAGTTTTGGAGATGATATCAGCAGAGATTTCTATCAAACAAGTTGAACTTTCTTCTCTTATTAGTATTCTTGAAGAAGTTGCAAATAATGTTTATTCCTTGTATAAAAATCTATGTGATGTAGAATTTTTTACCAAGGATAACCAACAGCTTATTGAGAAGTTGCAACTAGATTTGAAGTCAATAGGGAGTACATTGAGTATGGATGCTAGTTCTAGCTCCTTACATTTTGACAAGTTGACTCATGCACAGAGAAGATTAGCCGAGCTTATGGCTGAAGATGACAGAATTAGGGCAAAGTTAATAACTATTCAGACTGCCTTAATACCTCACCTAGAGGTTATACAGAAAGAACTTAAATTTGCAAATGACTTAGTCAAGAGGGATTCTCATCTCTCTATAGCAGATAGTTTGGTAAGTCTAGCTTCCGAGCTAGAAATTAAGTTACAAGTCATGAAGTTTGTTAAAGATAGTTGGGATATAGCATTTGCAATAACTTTACAGCTTCATAAGTCATTTTTGGATAAGTATAACTTGACCCCTGCAACTATCAGTGACAAAAACAAGGTGGAATCAGATAAGGAAATAGATAAAGATGTGAAGAATCAAGCATAATATTTTTTATGGCATGTATATTATGTAAGTATGAAGTATAATCTTAGGGGGAGTACATTGTGTACTTAGGAAAATTTTCTGAATGTAAAGAAATGATAAGTGTGTTTTTTCCACTAATATCAAAGGGGGAGATTGTTGATCTCTAAGTTTTGTTGATCATTAGTGTCCCACACTTAGTCATTTATCCAGGCAGGTTAGCCAGTCATCACTATAACCGAGCTATCCAGTATAGGCTGAGAAATCTTGCATAGTCATTGCTGAGTAGATAGTGATTACTGAGTGACTCAGAAATCAAGAAAAAGATTGATCATATTCATGTTGAGTGCCAGAGTTTTAATGTGTTGAGAAAGAAAATTTTGACATATATGTTTGGAATGGCACAAACTTGAAGGTAAACCATTTTGGGCCAACTTGTTCATGCATTTAATGATTTTGACAGAGTTAATTACACATTAATTATTTGATCCCAATGTGTGGCATGGAGCCAATCAAAAAATTGGAATGCCTAAGTGGCATAAGCATTTGATACTGACCATTGATATAGATTTAATCACCAGATTTGTGAAGTATATTAAGATTGCTTCTTAAACCCTAATTGTGGTGTGTGTTCAAGAAGAGACAGAGAAGATGCATACATGAGAGATGTACAAAGGTTTATGTCGATGGAATAAGCATAGATCTAGTAGAGTGAAAGAGCAGTGAACAATAGAGTAAAGACATATCAGATTATTAGATCAGAGAAGGTATTGGAAAGAGGAGATCCATTATCAGCATCATAGTGCATAACAAAGGATCAGTTCTTGAGACATTCTAACCAGTGTATCAGATAAAATCTCTTAACGAAGTTATTCTAACAGATCTTTCTAAATCTCTTAGCTGAGTGCTTACTTTGTTGTAAGTTTAAATCCTTTTTACAAGGTAGATTGTAATGATCTAAAGCTCTTAACCAAGTAGACCTTTAACCAAGTAGATTACATATTATGATCAAACTTTGTAGCCTTAACAAGCACACTTTATTACTACAGTAGTGAAGATCTTTGTGGGTGTCATCCCCACCCCAATTTTACCTTATTGGGTTTATGGGCTACCAAAATCTGTTGTCTTGATTTATTTATTTACTATCATGGATGCTACTAGTTGATAGTTCAATTATATTTATGCATGGTTGTGAATAAATTTTGTTTTAAAGGATAAAAGTTTAAGATCTGATTCACCCCCCCTCCTCTCAGTATCTTGCTTTCCCATATTGTATTTCCAACAATAGGTTCTTGTCTTATAGCACATGCAGATTCAGTGAGCAGACTTTGGCATGAGTGTTTGGGCCATTTCAATTACAGATATCTTCAGTAGATGAGCACACAAGCACTTGTTCTTGGGCTTCCTCAGATTTCCTGCACTAATGGTGTTTGTCAGGGTTGTGTTCTTGGAAAACAACATAGGGATCCTTTTCCTCAGGGCTAAGCTACTCATGCTTTGGCACCATTGGAGTTGATTCATAGTGACCTCATGTCATTTCCTACTCCTTCCTTTTCTCGTGCCAGATATGTGCTTACTTTCATTGATGACTTCTCCAGGCGCACATGGGTGTACTTTTTGAAGTACAAGTATGATGTCTTTGATTCATTTTGAGTCTTTAAGACATTTGTGGAGAAGAAATATGATCTTTCTATTCGGTGGATACACATAGATAATGGGGGGAGTATGTGAACCAAGCTTTCAAGGATTTTTGCACTGAACATGGTCTTCAGCATCAGTTTTAGTTCCCTACACCCCTTACCAGAATAGTGTGGCAGAGAGAAAGAATAGAACACTTCAGGAGATGGATAATTGTATGATTCAGTCCAGGTCCATGGATTTTTCTTTTTGGGAAGAGGCAGTCAATTGTGCCAATTATATTTAGAATCAGATGCCTCACAAGGCAATTCAACATATGACTCCTGAGGAGGCTTGGTCTCATCTCAAGCTTGATGTATCTTCATTCTGAGTTTTTGGTAGTGAAGCATGGTCATTTCTGCCTAATTCTCAGAGGAGAGAAATGGAGCAGAAGAGCTGACACCTTATTTTTGTTGGCTGTTGTGAGGATGTTAAGGCATATAGGTTGTTTGATCCTGATTCCAGAGAGGTCCTATTTTGACAGGATGTCTAGTTTGATGAGCGCCTTTCTACAGTAGATACCCTACTTCCAGAGTCTACTTCACTTACCACTACTTCCTCATCCCTTCCAAATTCTTTTCACGATGATGAGGATGATGATCTTGGTGATTCCCATTTACCTCCACCACAAGATCCTCCATAGATGCCTAGATGGGCTTGTGTTACATTTGAGGCTGCAGGATCTCTAGATGGTGACCCTTCATCTTCTTGTCGCACCTGGTCTCATATTACGGGTTCTAGCCTTCTAAGTCATGCCATTTGTATTGATCCTTAGACTTTTTCAGCAATGACAGGACATCATGAGTGGGACAGTGCTATGGAGGAGGAGTATTCTTCTTTGATGAAGAATCATACTTGGGATCTTTGTTCTCTTCCTAAGGGAAGAAAGTTAGTGTGATGCAAGTGGTTGTATCATACTAATTTTGTTGTTGATGGTTCTATTGATAAGTACAAGGCACGTCTTATTGTGAAAGGTTTTTCATAGGTTGAGGGTATTGATTACATTGAGACATTTTCCCTTGTCGCCAAGATGAACTCTATTCACCTTGTCTTATCCCTCGAAGTTTCTTAGGGATGGCCCATTTTTTAGATGGATATGAAGAGTGCATTCTTGCACGGTGATCTTACTGAGGATATTTACATGGAGAAGCCTCTGAGATTTTTGTAGGATTCATCCTTGGTTTGTAGACTTCAGCATTCTTTGTATGGTCTCAAACAAGCCCCTCGGACTTGGTATGAGAAGATGGACTCTTTTCTGCTTTCCACAGGCTTCACACGCTGCCATTCCAATCCTATAGTCTACATTCAGCATCTTGAGGATGAGTTTTTGATCCTTGTGCTATATGTTGATGATCTTCTCATCACAGGTAGCTCATATTCTATGATTTAGGATGTTTAGTGCACATTGATGGAGCAGTTTGAGATGATTAATCTTGGTCCATTACACTACTTTATTGGTCTACAAATTATTCAATCCTCTACTCGGATCTTCATTTACTAGAAGAAGTATGCTCTTGACATGCTTCGGCGCTTTGACATGCTTTCTTGCAAGCCTGCTTCCACACCTTTTTAGTTGGGTGTTACCTTGTCTACCTCTTTCACTTCACCTTCAGTGGATCCTACATTGTATTGGAAGTTGGTTAGCAGTTTGTTGTACCTGAAACACACTCATCCTCATCTCTCCTTTGTAGTTGGTCTTGTCTCTCAGTTCTCACATGAGCCTCATGAGAGTCAATGGAAAGCTACCAAGCATATTTTGCGATACATTTAGGGCACTCTTATGTATGGCATTCATTACACATCAGGGGCTCCTCACATTGTTCGCTTCACTGACTCAGATTGGGCTGGTGATGTTGATGATCAGAAGTCTACTTTTGGCTTCATCTTTTGTCTTGGCTTTGGTCCTATCACATGGTTGTGCAAGAGCATAATGCTCATGCACTTTCATCTATAGAGGTTGAGTATAGAGCTGGAGTGCATGCTAGTCAGGAGATTTTATGGCTTCGGCAGTTGATGACTAAGTTTGGTTTTCCTCCTGATCATCCCACTTTTTTGTGGTGTGATAATCAGAGTGCTATTCACATTTCCCACAACCCGATGGAGCATTAGTGCACTAAACACATTGAAATTCATATGCATTTCATCCCTCAGTAGATTCAGGATGGTGTTCTCACTTTGGAGTACATTCCCACTGATGCATAGGTTGCTGACATCTTCACCAAACCTTTTGCATATTTGTTCTATATTCACGCTATCTTCAGTTGCGTTCTATGCTTGGGGTGATGAAAGTTGTCCTTGGGGGGTCTTCTTGAGGCCTTCCTTCCTTCATGTTTTTTTCAGCATGTTTGTTCTATCTCTTTTTGGAGAGGGTTTTTTCCCACTGGGTTTTCTCCTTTGTCTCTGGTATATAGAGATTTCCTTGTTTTGGGTACCCATTTTCCTACTTTCATAGTTGTGTTGGGTTAGCTTACCTCCTGAGATTCACTTAAGGGGGGGTGTTAGAGTAATTATATGTCTACACTTATTAATTATATCACTTTGATTTAATTAATTAAGTTGTTTATTACTCTATTTTACTTAAGTTTTCTCTTAGGTGCATCATAATTAATATTTATATTAATTATTATGCGCAACCTAGCTTTTTACCTTTCTAGTGTTTCATTCACCTTATAGGTTGAACTCTTGTAATTATTTTTTAATTATCTTGGAACACAATTTCTCTCACACCGCTTGAGATTTTCCAAGCTTTGCTTTTTGTCTCTTTAGCTTCCTTCCTGTAGCAGGTCATTTGCATGCAAGGGTTCTTGGTGAACTGTGGATTTGTCTGTCTCAAATCCTACAGTCCTTCCTAGAAAACCTAGATGAGTAATATGTTGAAGGATTGATTGGCCTTTAATATTATGTTGAGCAATAGAGATTGTTCAATAGGATTGTTTGTAGTTGAATATCCCCTTTAGAGGGTTGAGAAACCTATCACAAAAAGGTTAAAGCACCTAGATTGAAGGCTCTACATCAAGTGGTACTAGAGCTTAGGATAAAACTAAGGGAAATTATTGTGTGATCATGTATGCACATGACTTAGAGGTAGAAGAGGCTCCAAGGATGTCTCCAAGGGTAACCAATGTTGAAATTTCTAAGATAGTGCAAGGTTTGAGAGAAGAGATAAGTAGTCTAACAGTCAGAGTTGATAGGAGGGAAGAAAGGTAATTAGGGAGAGAGGAAAGGGGAGAATAAGAGGAGACTCTTGAGCAACAAGAAGAAGAAGAAGAGGTTCCTACAAAATAGAGATACCTTGTGAATGCCTTCAAATATGTGGCTAGGAGAACCACATATAGTGAGTTAGACCTACTAATGTTTAGTGGAAATATGGACCCAAACTTGGTCATGGAATGGGTTGATGCATTGGAAAGTTTCTTTGAATGTGATGAGATCCCTAAGAATCAGAAAGTCAAGATAGAAAAATCAAAAAAGAAAGGTGTAGCGTTGACTTGGTGGAATTTCATCCATGGAGAAAGGGTGAAGGAGGGAAAGAATATGATTTCCTCTTGGAAGGTGATGGCTACAAAGGTCAAGGAGGCCTATTTACCAGATGATTATGAGGTACAACTTCACAAAAGGAGACAAAACCTAAGACAAAAGGAGATGGATGTCAGTAGCTACACAGAAGAATTCCAAAAGATTTGTTTGAATAAAAAGATAGTAGAGAGTGAAGTTGATAAGGTGGATAGATACTTAAATGTCCTAAGGATGAACATTCAAGATGAGATAAATCTCTACAACCCTGAGACAGTCCAAAAATGCTACCAATTGGCATTGAAGGTAGAAGAAAAGATAAAAAGAATACAAGACCAGAATAATAGGGGCAATGGAAGAAAGGATTTTAATAACAAAGGTAGAGGAATCTCTAGTGGAAGGGGACAAAAATTTAAACCCCATGGTGAATCTAGTCATGAAAACTCTCAAGGAGAAGGAAGTTCTAGAGGTGGATATAGAGGCGGAAGATCAAATCGTAGAGGCAGATTTGGAGGGAGAAATGGAGATCCTATGAGGTGCTAGAACTACAACCAATTTGGTCACCCTACTCACAAATTTCCAGACAGAGTGGGATCAAACATGCAAGGTGAAAGCAAAACAAACCTAATCTAGGATGATGCACAAACTATCAACTCACCCTCCAAGGAGTTGGATCTAGAGGATGGATTTTTGTTATGATGAATTAGGACACTCTTGCAAGCACTTGCACCTCAAGAGCCACCACAAAGGAAGGCACTTTTCAATACTAACTGCAATATCCATGGTAAGTTATGTAAACTTGTTGTTGATTCTAGATCTACTGAGAACTTAGTATCTAGATAAATGGTAGAAAAGTTAAAAATTAGAAAGATTACCCCATCCCAAGTATCTTCACTCACTAAAGGACAAAAAACCTTAATCAATGAACAGGAATGGGTAGATTTCTCTATATGTGAATACAAGGATAGATTATTGTGTGATATTGTGGAGATGGATGTATGTCACCTACTAGTAGGTCACCCTTGTAAATATGACCTAAAATCACACCATGATAGGATGAAGAAGCTACAAAATCAACAAGGATAGACATGTATACACCATGAAACCACTGCCTGATCCTCAATCTAATAAAAACAAATAACCAATGGTGATTTTTATAGAAGAAAAGGAGATCATACAAACCATCAAGGAAGCCAAGATAGGGTATGCCTTAATCATGAAGCCCAAAGACAAGATAGAACCTAGAAAGTATATGAGTTATTGGGGATATATAAGGGTGTAATTATAGGAGACTTAACAAATACCCTACCTCCTCTAAGGTACATATCTCATCACATTGATTTCATACATGGTGCTTCATTACCAAACAAGGCAACTTATAAACTTACCCCTGATCAGACTGCATAAGTAACCAGACAAGTACAAGATGTTTTAGAGAAAGGGATAATTCAAAAGAGCCTAAGCCCATGTGGTACCAATTTTATTAGCTCCTAATAAATATTCAAATTGAGGCTATGTATTGGTTCTAGGGGAGTGAACAAAATCACAATCAGATATAGATTTCTAATTCCAAGGATTGAAGAATTGTTAGACCAATTAGGGGGTGCATGCTACTTTTCCAAGATAGACCTTAAATCAGGCTATCACCAAATTAAGATAAGGCTAGGAGATGAGTGGAAGACTACATTTAAAACCATAGAGGGGGTATATGAATAGATTTTTATGTCATTCGGTCTTAGCAATGCACCAAGTACATTCATGAGATTGATGGATGAAGTACTCCATAACTTCATTGGTAAAATGGTTGTTGTCTATTTGGATGACATACTTGTTTTCAAAAAGTGTATGGAAGAACATTTGGAACATCTCATTCAAGTCCTCAAAAGGCTTCATGAACACAATGTATTAATAAATTTGGAAACTGTGTTTTTATACAACAAGAACTAACCTATTTGGGTTTTGTGATCTCTATGGGTACTTTATAAATAGATCCAGAGAAGGTGGATGTTATCTTAAATTGACCAAAACCAAAGACATAAAGTGAGGTGAGGAGCTTCCATGGGTTGGAAATATTTTATAGGAAATTCTTAATTTCAGTCATATATGTTCACCACTGCTTGAAACCATCAAAGGAGGAAATAAAGTGAAGTTTGAATGGACAACCAAGGAAAAAGAAGCATTTGAATACCTCAAAGGTAGAGTGGCTCAATTTCCTATCCTCAAAATTCTTGATTTTAACAAATTTTTCACAGTAGAGACAAATGCAAGTAAGTTGGACATTGGTTCAGTCCTTATCCAAGAAGGTAGGCATGTTGCCTTCTTCTTTAAAAACTGAATGAGGCTAAACAAAAGTATAGTACCTATTATTTGGGACTCTATGCAATGGTACAAGCACTCAAAACATGGAGGCATTGTCTTTTTCCAAAGGAGTTCATTGTTTTCATAGATGACCATAAATTAGAATTCTTTAATGGCCAGGACTGTAACACCCCAAAATTGGCATCTTGCAACCCTAACCAATTTTGTTGCATTTGTCGCTCTTCTAAATCATCAAAGTCCTGTTGTACTAGGAAATTCTGAGTTTTCACTGACTCTACTCGACCTGAGTGTCAAATGCAAAAAATCCTAAATCTGTATTAATAATATATCATATTTAATTCCTAAATATCTATTTAGCTAAACAAACCTTATGATCGAATTAATTTAATTAATAAAGTCCTAGCACTTTAATTAAATTAAATTCACCCTCTTTAGCTGAGACACATGAAAAATGAATTAAATAATAGTTAATTATTAAATAAATATCCTCATTTTCAATAATTGAATTTAATATTCAGATAATTGAGAAAAATCAATTATGAGGTCATATTTATTTAATTAATTGGATATTCTCTCAAAAAATTTATTTCTATTCAGAAATGGAAACTTTGAATTAATTGTGCTTTAAAGAGAAATAAAATAATTAAATTCATATAAAACAAATTTAAATCAAAGAAAGAAAACAGTTAAAGCAGGAAGAAAACAATTTATTGAATTCTTTTTAATAAAGCTTTTTGTTTTTAACTGGCTTTTCTATTTGTTTTATTTCAAAAAGGAAAGTTTCTATTCTGATCCTCT
>MU226531.1:476439-505029 GCA_018584345.1 Thuja plicata
TTGTATCCCATTTCATGTACTCCATCATATCATCAATTATTGGGCATAGAGTTTAGGATTCCATTTTTTAGAGTTTTATCACTTTATAGGACTCCAAATTTTGCCAAAAATTGAGAGCTCCAATACAGACAATAGTGCCATCACAACAGTTCACTTTTGATATAGTGTATATCAAATTTTAGAAGGTTGTAGCCTTCATCCTATTGGGCAGTGAGCCTAGGAAGTGAGCCATATACCTTTAACAGGGTTTTGTAAAAGACTCCTAACAGGGTCAGACCTTTAACCAGGTCATTGTACTCATATTGTAAAGACTGCTTCTAATAGGGCAAAGGAACTTTAACAGGTTCATTATACTAGTACAATATTTGTGGGTACTAATTCCCACTGGGGTTTTTCTCTAATCAAGGTTTCCTTGTAATCATATCATGTGTTATGAGTTATTATGTTAAGCTTCATTAAATAAATGTTTGATTTATGTTTAAATAAAAATTTTATTATAGACAAACACTGATTCACCCCCCCCCCTCTCAGTGTTTCTAACAAAACCATCTATCAAGCTTGTCAGAGATCCTCGCCATGGTTCAAACTAGGCACCTTGTTGGTTTGAGCCATGGTGGCTTTCTCTCTCCTCCGTTGTTTCATCTTAATGGCGGGATTAATTTCCCACGAGTGGGTATTTAAACCCCATCCCATCTGGCATTTTCTTCCCCCACGTCAACCCACTTGTCACCATTAATTCCATTACACCACTTGTCACGTGGCCATGTGATGACCCATGTCAGCCAAGTATGGCTTACTGCTAGTCATGTCGACAATGGATATTTCTTCCAAACTCCAGGTGCTGAGAAGCCCCTGGGTCTTTATTCTATTTTGTCACCTAATCCAATGCCCTAGAGCCCAAGGTATTTATCAGAATCTGACCCATGTTAATTTCACCATTCCGGGATTGTGATACATGCTAACACATTTTGCGCAGGTGCAAAATGATGGTGAATTCCCCAAAGTCCTTAAATTATTATTCTTATCATATCAGTTATTGACGGTTCTCCAATATTAGAAGTTGTAGATTGATTGGTCAAAATGTCTGAAGTGATCACTCCTCTTGATAGCCCAGAGTTGCCAAGTACTTCCACCCGGGCAGCTACAAAAACAAAGGCCAAAAAGATGCTACTAACTTCTGAGTACCCAAAGGAGGGTGCTCTCGTAGGGTCCAAGGTGGACTCTGGGTTGAAAAATATAATAGATACAGAGCCTAGACTATGGGCTCAAATGCAGGCCTTGGTCCAAGCTATCTACCAACAAAGGGCCGCCGAAGATGATATGGAAAAATACTTGGCCGCCTTTGGGATCATCAAAGCTGAAATTTCTCTCTTCTTGATACAAGCACTGAAGTTGATACTCCAAGTGGTGACACTTTACAATGCCCCCACTCGGGTTGTTCCCCTCGCCGATCCTCGACCGCTACATTATCCAGCGACTATCGTTAATCTGGATGCAGTAACTTTTGCTTCAAGGCTAGGGATCCCACAATTCAAGGGATCCACTATTCTCCCCCATTCCACATCATTAAAAGAGTTCAAGGAGACTTCTCTCCTCTCTTGGTAGCATCTCAACACCCATTGCCTAAATTCCCCAAGAAGGGATTACAAAAAGATGAAGCTGGAAATTCCCCACGGGGATTTCAAGGAACCTATCCAGGTCAGGATCATATTCCTATGCAGGCTCTTTGGAGAGCCCCATGCCTAGGCTTTCTTGGCATAGATGTATTAATTTCTATACTACATCACCACTCACATCTAGACATTCAATTGGGTGGCTATCATAGCCAACCACATGGACACACAGATGAAGAACGTCCTCCAAACTTCAAAGTTCTATATGACATCATATGTGTTATGGGCACTGGCCCAACAAAGACTTGCCTTCTAGGGTTTACAGACAATGGGTATTCTTAGGAATGGGTAAGGCCAGTTGATGCCATGGGATGATTATCCCCAGGTCCAGTCGGAACTTAGTTTCCCAAAAAATTTTAGGGTAAACGATGCCTTCATTTACCAAAATATTTTGACACTTACTTGGGATTTTGGATACCAGTTATCTTAAGAGGCGATGAACCTAGTGACCACCTATGGGAATTATTTAATTCAATTCCATAAACACACATATATTCAGGTGACCGTCTTCTCTGGGAAACCCTATCTTCTTCCCCGATATTGCAGGGATAGAATCATTCTTTTAGAATTCTACAGACAAATTTTGGAGTTGCACACCCTCTTCACATTGAAGAAGGTGACAAACGTTCTATTCCCAATCTCTTGTGGGAACTATTCTTGCATTATAGTCACAGCAAAGGAGGTAGATAGCGAACTGAAGAGTCTGGGACTGGTCAAATTTGACCATCCCTAAAACAATTTTGACCTATTGGATAAAATAGCACTAGCACCTCCCTGGGCATCCCCACCACACAAAGAATATATTAAAGATTTTTGGACATACTACCAAGACAGTTTTGACCTCCGAGCCTGCCAACATTTGTGAATGTCTAAAGGCTTGATGAAAGCCCTCGACCTTTGGGGTTTCTTGAAAGGTTTTTTAGATGACGGGCCACTGGAGGACCCATTGTATAAAGAGCAGGGGTTAGAAAAATTAGATCTCCCTCTAGTGGATTGAGCCACCCCAAAATATTTAACAATCAAAGGAGTATGCTACCCCATTATAGAAAATATTCATAAGTATTTTTCATGGGTGTGTCCCAAGAGAACCCAGAAAGGACAAATTGTTTGGAGGTCTGCCTCGACCTCCAGAGCTGCAGGACCCAGCACAAGAAAGGGGAAGGAGATAGAGGGTACCCTAGCCAAGGTACCTCCCCAGGGTCTGATCCCCATAATGGCACAATTACAAGAGAAAATGGAGGCGTTGAAGCTAGCAAACTAGAAGATAGCACACAACTTTCTTAGGGCCTCCTCGCAACTCCAGTAGCATCTTCTCACCCAGAAGGATCCCCGTCATTGGCCACAATGATGAGCAGGCAGACTTTAGCTGAGGCAGATTCTATAATTATTTTATATGTGGGGATCCCACTACAAAGGAAGAAGAAGTAGAAGGTGAACCCCACCCCAAGCATATACAAAGGCCCCAGTATGCCTAACATGCCCCCAGTAGATGTCAGTTCAGATTCCCCTGAACTTGAGAATATTTTGGATACCTATCCCCCGCATGACAATTTTGATGATGTCTTCGGGACATATGAGCTCATGAACCTACATGAGGATATAGATCACGTGGTAGAAGAGATCGCTACTCAGGAAAAAGATGAAATCCCCACTGAAAAGGAAGTCCTAGAGCAAGAAGCTGTCACAAAGTAGGAAGTCCAGGAAGAAATAGGAAAGGAGCAAGATGAGTAGGAGAAAACACCGGTCCAAGAGACCGAGGATGGACCAAGGCAAATAGTGAATGATCAACCAATGACTGGGGAAATCACACCCATGAGATCAACTATACCCCTATTCATCATGCTCCAAATGCCTTTGGTTACTCTAGGTGACCAAATGCCCTATAGTACATTTGGTGAGGTAATCACGATGGCCCAAACATTGAATCTTGGCCTGATACCTCAGCCACCTCCATAAAATGTTCCAATAGAGGAAGATGTCTCAACAAATGATACTGAGAAAGAACAACAGTAGTACGATGAGGGCAGAACCCCCAAAGATACAAATGTTAATTCACCCGATGCTGAGAAAGATGGGGAAATCCCTGAGAATATAGGTGATGTTGACACCAGTAGAGAAGGAACCCTAGACATCACCAAAGAGGATGCCAACATGGTGGAGAACACTAAGGCCTCCAGAGAATAGGAGAGGGAACAGGAAAAGGAAAAAGAGAAGGAGCCTGATGACATTGAAAATTTAGGGAATGCACCGTTGGATTCTAAAGGGAATCCCAATGCCTAGGTCTTAATAGCAAAGTCGCCCCAGTTGCCCCAATGGCTGGTGGAATCAAGAAAGAGAAAGGCCCCGGCGGTAGCAAGAGGTATTTCTCTCTCCTTGGCTAAAATGATGGCCTGAAATGCAGAGGTCAAGGAGCCTAAGAAGGCCCGAATAGTCCATACCCTCTAGACCAGTCTAGTAGGAAGTACAGTTGTGACAATCACAACACCTCCCCCAGATGAAAATGCAGTGGCAGTAAGGCCCAAAGATTATACTATTACACAAGTAAAATTAGGGAGGAGAGATAAGCAGGGCAAGTTGGACCTGCTAAAGGAGGCCACCAAAGTAGTGGAGGCCCGGTACAATAAACAGACCTAGAAGTTGAAGGAGAAAAGAGAGACCAATGCAAATCTCCTCACACTTCTGGTGGAACTCACACAGCCCCTGGCCGAGATCCACCTGGAAGCTTCTACCTCCAGATTATCGCTTGCGCAGGGTGATGTGGATGCTCTAAGGGCCATCAAAAGGAAGGCCCAGGTTGTAGATGGATGGATAGATGAGTAGATAGTGGCCATAAGGAAATTCTTACAGGTGTCCCTCCTGGATCTTTACTCAGTCCACCATATTTTTAGCTAGGCACACACTATCATCCACCTATGGGAGCAAAGCATAGAAAAATATGAAGGGTGGGGAACAGGATTAGCGGAGGTAATGAACTCTGGAGAAGAGGTCATCACTAAAGTGGGGATTTTGGGAGAGGAATAATTTGATTTCCTCTGAGTCCAGTATGCCAGACTTGACCTCAAGATTGAGGTAAGAAAGCAACTCGTCACGACTCTTAAAGATAAATTCATGGTGATTAAGTATTCGCTAAATTTATATAAGGGATTCGTTGCAAGGTTTTCAGAAGTTGATCCCTTTACCACCAAAACATGCACCCCAGAGGAATATATCCTCAACAATTATAATGAGCTAATGGAGTCCAGGTATCATTCTGCCAGAGACTACGACAGAGGGAAACTATCAAGAATATCCAAAATGATGCTCTAGGCTCATGACTCTATGAAGTTAGTTGATGAATTTAGAGAAGGATCCGGGGATATTGAGGAGAAGGTCAGAATCATCTGTGACCAATGGTATAGCATTAAGGACATTAATGGAGAGGGCATCAGTCAAATTTTGGAGGCTTTTAAAAATAGCAAAGGGCGATAAGGTTCTCCAGATCCTGGAGATCTTCACCAATAGAGCACATTTTGTATTCATTATTCTTGGAGTGTAAGATCCTGGATCCCGGAGTCCTAGATCCAACATTTTTGTATTCTTTTTGTGACTTATGTCTAGGTTCTCCAGAACCAATCGGTCATTATCAAGCAGTTAATAAGTGTGTCAGAAAGTGGGTGACCCCAACAAGGCATGTCGACTTGAGGGATGGTTTAGACAGATGGTCTTCCCAAGGCACCACTCCAGCATTGAACACCTAGTGCATCAGAGATAGTGACCCACTTTTTCATTGATGAGGCATGTAGCCTTGATCCCTGGGGGATCAAATTTCTTCTTTTCTCCTTCTGGCTCTCTTCTCGAGGCTAATTCTTCCATACCTCTTTTCTTGTCTCATTCTTCTGAAATGTTAGACCTCTACTCTCTTTCAGGTTATTGTAGCATGGTGAAGGTAGTACCGGAAACCAAAAATTATATTTTATTGATTGAGTGTAAAGTTAAGTTAGGTTAGTTTTAGGACAAATTTATTTATAAATAATAAGTCTGACCTCATTCCAAGGGTTAGCGAAGTTGATGATTTTGCAATCCATAGCTCTAGCACTTTCAGTATTTCATTTCTAGTAGTTACAAAGCTCAATGCTCCTTAGTACTTAAAATTTCTTAATAGATAGATTCTCCCTTGGAGCCATTATTGTATGCACCAGTTCTCGCTGGAAACCTGTTAATGAAGAAAGAGGAGTTTTGGCAATGATGTTAGTATGCTGACCTCTGGATTAACGTTCTTTTGTGCTATATGTTTCTAATATCCCTTGCCCTAATGTTTTAAGTAGATTAATGACCTTCTTTTCCCCTCGCTATTGGGTATATATGAACTAATGGTTCTGTGTGTATTCAATATTTTAGTGTAGCATGTTAGAGCATGGTTGATGTTTTAAATGTATTTGCATGACTATAGGTAGATGAAATAATTCTAACCCTGGCCTATCTTTTGAAGTTTATTTGGTTAACTAATGCATGCTTACAGGAAACCCCAACCTACCCAAATCCCCAAAGAAGATGAGCCAAGAAAACCAGCTATCCCCTGAACAAAATAGTCAAACTCCCAGCTTAGCTCCCGCACCGTCGAGACCTGAATCTCACATGCTTGAAGGCCCGAAGAATTTATTCCCTAGGGAACCTTTACAGGAAAATTTGGCCGGTACCCCAGTACCCGGTGATAACTTACATCTATTGGTAGACCCGATCACAAAGTCTCGTCAACAGAAACTAGCACTAGAAGGAGGGCATGAACTCATCCCCTTCTGAGGATTTAGATTTCACACTGCCTGAGGGTTCCCCAAGCCATAGTTTTAGGAAGAAATCCTTTGGTGGGATTGGATCATTTTGGACTATCTAATTCAAAATATTCCTCATATCAGCCCCCAATCCCAGAAGTTTTGTTGAGCTCAAGCCTCCTACTCGAAAGAAATGGACCCTGAAAACCAAACCAACCAACCTTGTCTGTGGATCTACTACATCTCAGAATACCCAAGCCCCTCAGAAAACCACAGGGACTAACACTCAATCTAGCCAAAATCCCACACCCCCGATGGCTGCATACTTTGGTAACATCGGGTCCCCAATGGGACAATTTCTAGGTGCAACCAAGGATCTTCCTGTACACCTAGAAAAGATCTATCCCCAATATGAGTACTTAGGCTCATGAACCATAGAAGAGAATCTGCAGGCATACAAAGATGCCATGAACCAACACCAGATCAAAAATCAAGACATTGTGACCTAGATGTTCCCTCTGTCCCACGGATAGAATGAGCTTAACTGGTACCTTAATCTACCAGCCAACTCCATCAACAGTTGGCAGGATATGGAGGATACCTTCTTGGTTGCCTTCCATGTACATGTGGACCCAGTGTGGTCCCACATTCAGTTCATCTCCATTAGGAAGGAACCGAATGAACCCCTTGCAGCATTCAACCATCGATTCCAACGTGCCTTAAAGCGATGCACAGGTCCTTTCATCCCATCCATGGATGTAACCATCCAGACATGCCTTAATACAATGGACCCTTTTATTGTCACTCTCCTATGGAGAACTTCAGTCTCCACTGACTGGGATACTCTAGCGAAGGTTTACAACCTAGCCTTGGAGTTGTCCCGCGGTTTGAACAAAGCTTCGGGCAGGATTGGGTAGAGCATGCCTTTCAACATGATACCATGCAAAACTTCTTATGTTGGGGGATACAACCCCAACTAGGTAATGGGTTCCCCTACAATGGCCATGAATCCCCCACCACTGCCAATAGACTAGCAGGCCCGGTACGTATACCCATCGCAAGCCCAAACAATACTAGGTCTAGAATTTGTTCCTTGGAACTAGCCATAGAAAACACAAGAACCTTTGACACAACCTTCCAAAGTGCCTTTCTTCTAGTCATCCATAGCTGGAGGACTATTGCCCTCAACTCTGGTAGTTGTTTCTACTTTTCCCAGGAATCAACCCCAACAACCGTCACACTGTGATGTGAAACCCAGCTATCCGCCGAGGTTGAATCCCTCCAGTGACTATTGTCCTCACTGACTGTGGACGTGGGAAAGCTAAAGGTGGGGTCTTTTGCACCCCACAACTCCAATTCCCAAAGAGGGAATATCTTCTTTGGCCAATGAAATACCAATGCTGGAGGAAGGAATTATAACAATGGGCCTCGGCCCAACCAACAGTAATGGAATAACAACACAAATATCGAAGGTCCTCCTCCAAACCAAAACACCACTCAGGGTAGTGCTAGACCCAACCACTCTACATAGCTTGCAAAATTCTACCCCATGACTAACTAGTGTAGATTGCATGACACCAACTCTCATTCCAAGGTGAATTGTGCCACCCTGGAAAAGGTCATCATGATCTCCCAGTCAGATAGGCAACAACCTATCGATCCTACACCCCCAAAAAAATCTGTGCAAGAGCCCACTCATAGTGCCTTTGCCTATGAGACCATTTTCTTTGAACTAGATTGTGAAGAAGATGAATAAGAACCAGAATTATAGGGGTTCTTTGATGAATCTATTCTGGCCTTTGAGGCAAATGCCTTCACCAACCCATGGACTCCCTACAACACCTGGAGTCAGGCTGGTAAAGGACCAGTTTACACACCTATGCCTCCCAAAGATACCCCTCCCAGGGACAACACCACTGATCACTCCTTCCCTCTGAAAGGGCCTGGCTTTAACCAAGCTAAGGATCCTGCTGAGGGAAGCCAAAAATTCCTGAGGGGAAGGTTCGACATCACAAAGGTGTTAGAACAAACTACCACCTCCATGACCTTGATGGAGGTTTTATTGAACTGTCCTGAGTAGAGGAAGTCTCTTCTAAAGCTCTTGGGAAACCTAGAAGCTATCAGTTTCCCACCCAAGACTGTCACTCTTGATGATGCCAACGTGATTGTCTTCCGGGGAAACACTGAGGATCCTCCCTTCTTACTAGGTTTGCACATACAAGGGAAGAACCTACATAATTGCTTGGTAGATTCTGGTGCTTCAGGAAATGTCATGCCTTTATCCATATGCCAGAAGCTCAAACTACATCCCACTCCATCCAAAGGTGTAATAGTCCAGCTAGACAAAACTATTGTAAAAATGGTAGGTGAGCTTAAGAATGTTCGGATTTAGCTCATCCAAGACCACTGAATAGGAAGCATAATCGACATCCAAGTGGTGGACATCCCAGAGACTTATAGGATGTTACTGAGTCAAAATTGGTCCAAGTCCCTTAATGGGTACTTCTCCACTGACTTTTCCCACTTGTGGCTCCCCTAGGAGGGAGAATCTAACCAGATTCGGGTAGAAAGTGAGCCCTAGATGAAATAGGCCCTCACCAAAGTTAGGAGGGTGAATGAAGTCCTCTTCTTTGAGACTTCCCCCGGGGTGTACTAACCCCTAGAAATATTGACATTTGATTTCACCCTCGGGAAATATCCCATAGTCTCTCAGAGAATTCAAGACCTGGACAAAAAACTAAGGGGTGAGGTCAACTCACAGGGTATCGCAGCAGTTCCTACTACACTCTTGTCTAGCACTTGGTGTCAGGTGCATTATCAGAAACATTCAGAAGTAGAGTGTGAGCCTTGCATTGTCGCTACTACCCAACACATCAATGCCCTCCAGGAGAAAGAACATAAATTTGATTCCCCAAGACCAAGTACTTCATCTGGTGGTGCCTTTTAGGTGCCACTCATTTGGGAATCCCAACCATAACTCTATCTAAAGGAAAACCTCACCCACGCGATATCAGAGCTAGAGGAAACTCCTCCCAACCTTCCCAAAAATAATCCAAAGGCCACTTTGCCTTCCTAACCCCAGATGATGAACAATGACTTGTGGACCCTTAATTTTGATGGGTCCTAGTCTAAACAAGGTTGTGGGGCCGGAGTGGAGTTGATCAACAAGCAGGGGAAATCCTTCCTTGCATCCTACAGGCTGCAGTTCAACTGCATGAACAATGTCATGGAGTACAAGGTCTTTTTCCTTGGACTCCTATTTTCATTAAGGAAGGGAATCACTCGCCTCTGAGTGCTCAGTGATTCAGAGTTGATCATCAAGCAGGTCCAGAGCTAATACACTTGTCATGATAAAAGGTTAGCCACATCCTGCAACCAGGCATGGAGCCTCATCAAATATTTTGATGCCTTTGGCATTGAACTCATTCCCCAGAAAAGAAACTATGTTCTGGATTCCCTTGTTGTATCTGCCAGCACCCTCGAGCCAATGGCTAGCTCCCAGCTTTATAAATTCTCCATTGAGATGGTCCCCACCCCGTCCATTCCAAACAATGTCACCCACTTCCAGGTCTTTGAGGATGATCAGCATATTCTGGCCTTCATGGTCAATGTTGGTGTTTTTGAGGACCAGATAGTGGAAGAAAGAGACCACGAAGATACTGGGTAGGGTGAAGAAGATGATGGGATCATAAACTTGCCAACCAAAACTATCCCTAAGGGGATGGTAGCACTAGAATGAATCTTTGACTCAAACCCTCAAGGCCTGGAAAAGATATCATCCTCCTCTACAGGAGGAAAATTCAAAAAAGTTAACATCGGCCAGCCTGGTGAAGAGAAATTGGTATACATTGGCACCTCCTCCCCTGAGGAGAAGGACAAGATTCTTGTGGTTCTCCAATAATACATTAATGTAATTGTGTGGGGGTATGAAGATTTGAAAACCTATGACACATCCATCATGACCTATACCATCCCACTAAAACCTGATGCTAAGCCCTTCTGGCAAAAGCAAAGATCGGTAAACCCACTGATCGAGCCTCTAATTCATCATGAGGTCCAGAAACTGTTGTCAGCCCAGATTATCTTTCCTATTTGGCACACTACATGGGTTTCCAACCTTGTCCCTGTGAGGAAGAAAAGTGGTGAAATCTACCTTTGCATGGATTTTTGCAATCTGAACAAGGCATCCAAGAAGGATAATCACCATCTCCCCTTGTTGGATGACGTATTGAAAATCATGAATGGATCACAACTGATGTCCTCCTTGGATGGGTACTCTGGGTATAACCAGGTCATGGTTAAGTACAAAGATATAGACAAAATAGTGTTCAACACCAAGTGGGGAACATTTTTGTACTAAAGGATGCCCTTTGGCATGATCAATGCAAGGGCCACATTTCAAAAGGCTATGGACATTGCATTCAAAGGCCTAGTAAATTGGTGCATAATCATCTACATGGATGATTTGACCATCTTTTCCCAGGACAGGCATGATCATTCTGCCCACCTCGCCCAAATTTGCGAGAGATGTCATCGGTATGGAATATCCCTCAACCCTAAGAAATGTATATTCGGGGTCACTGAAGGGAAGCTGCTCGGGCACATTGTCTCTGAGAAGGGTATATCCATTGACCCTAAGAGAGTTGAAGCACTATTAAATCTATAGATGCCTAGTAGCAAGAAGGAAATGAGGTCTTTCTTTGGAAAGATCAATTTTGTCTGATGGTTCATTACTATATTCACCGAGATAGTGAAACCACTCAATGAGATGATGAAGAAAGATACAAATATTGAGTGGAGTCCTAAAGAAAAGTGGGCATTCACCCAGATTAAGCAAACTATTATGGAGGCACCAATCTTGGCTAGTCTGGACTATTCCCTCCCTTTTCACACATACTCCTTTGCTTCGCCGCATTCTGTCGTGGCAATTTTGACCCAGAAGGTCAAAGGGGAAGAATGACCAATTGCTTTCATGAGCTCCCCTTTTAAGAACACTAAAGTCTGGTATTCACCTTTAGAAAAGCATGCCTTTGCTCTTGTCTGTGCTATGAAGAAATTTGGGCATTACATTCTCTAGCGCAAAGTGCACGCTATCATCCCGGACTAGGCTATTAAGTCTCTACTCCTGCAGAGTGAATTGGGTGAATGACGGGGGAAATGGATGGCCATCCTCCAAGAATATGATTTGGAAATGTAACCCATGATTATAGTTTGAGGCCAGGGACTATGTAGAGCGATGGTAGAAGGAACTCCCAACATCGAATGCTAGACTTACATGGTGGAGTCCATCACTCACGATCTGTGGTATACCGATCTAGTATACTTATTGTTGAATAACATATGCCCAGAGGGGCTGCCCCCAAACAAATGTCGCACCTTGTGACTAAAGAGTGCACACTTCATGAACAAAAATGGAATGCTCTTTCATAGAAACTATGAAGGGGTATACCTTTGGTGCATAGACAGAGACCAAGCTATGAAAATGATCAAAGAATTTCATGGGCAGTTTGGAACCAGGCATGGCTCAGCAGATGCCACTACCCATTAGATCCTCTAGGCTAGATACTATTGGCCCTGTATCTTTAAGGATGTCTATACTCATGTTAGGAGATGCCATACTTTCCAAACAGTGGCACATCATGAGTGGTACCTGGCTATGCCTTTGCAGCTGGTCTTCAAAGCTAGACCCTTCACCCAATGGGCATTTGACTTTATCAAGGAAATCAAACCCAACTCATCTCTCAGCCATCGGTACATTTCAACTGCTACCGATTACTGCACCTAGTGGTTTGAAGCAATTCCTTCTAAAAACAACATGGCAGACGTAGTTATAAAATTCCTAGAAGAAAACATAGTCACAAGATTTGGAATGCCTTTTGCTATAGTGTGTGACAATGGTCCATAATTTTCTTTAATGCAATTACTTGAATGGACCTATGAAAGAAAGATCACTCTGAAGTTCTCCAGTAACTGCTACCCCCAGAGTAATGGTGTGGCTAAATCGACCAATAAAAATCTACTTGAGGTGATCAAACAACTGTTAGAAAAGAACCCCTAGGACTAGCACCAAAAGCTTAGATTTTCTCTCTGGGTGGATCACATCCAAATAAAGGCAGCCCTGAGAAAATCTCCATTACATCTAGTTTATGGCCAGAATCTAGTATTCCCCATCAACTTACAGATCTCAGTTTTACAATTTATGCAGGAATTCAGCAACCAGGACAATATTGTGGAAGTTTAGATTTTGAACCTGGTGCGAATGGAGGAACAAAGAGATGCATCCCTTGAACATTTCACACATCATCAAGCAGTAGTGAAAATATGGTTTGACCGAAGAGCCCACTATAAGGCCTTTCATGTTTTGGACTTGGTCCTCTTGTGGGACAAATCCTAGGAAAAGAAGGGAAAGCACACTAAGTTTCAATGGCTCTAGCTTGGACCATACCTGATATCTGAGCTCTGCGGGGAAAATACTTATTGCCTCAAAACTATGACCAGAGAAGCCATCCCATTGCCTATCAATGGGAAGTTTCTTAAGCACTATTTTTCATAAGGTAGGTGATGAATTTGCCCAAATTTTTACTATATGTAAAGTTCTCGCTTGTACATATCTTTCCTGGTGCTCTATTTGGAGTACCTTGTAAATAGTTTGTCGGTTGTCCTCCGAGACCGCCTTTCCTTTTTATGTTTTCTTTTGTTTTTGGCTTTCTCATTTTCTTTTGTTTTCCAGGTTCCCAGTGTATTGCCTTCATTTTGTAGACCGGTATGATTTGCATAACATCTAGTATTTGGAATAGTACCTTGTGCATTCTAGTGAATTTGGAATCTATTGTTAGTAGAGTGGAATTTTTTTGTGCTCCAAAGTTATTTTGTAAGTATGGTAAAAGGTTATCGGTAATCTTCATCAGATTCACATCTCGACAGTCTGAACATCGGTTAATAGAAAATTTAAGAAGCAAGTAATCGGACACCCTGAGGCCAGATCGTTTGCACTGGTTGATTGGCCAAGTCTCAAAATAATTAAAATATCCTTGGTCCAAAAAATTCTCTCCTATTTGGCCATTTGAAGGTGGATGGAAAGGTGAAAGAAGTAACATTGTTAAAATTAGCTAAGCTTAAGGTTCACGGTGAAAGAAGTACCACCTTTTGATCTAGAAAAGAAAAGAAAGAACTAAAGAATAGATAATTCTAGTATCTGGGGGAAATGTGCCAGATATGATGAATTTGGTTTGATTTTCCTAGTGCCTCCTCTCTGCTCCTCCCAGAGGTCATCATCTTGGTTTTCTTTCAAAGAAAACACTCCACAACTAACAAAAGACTGAAATATTGAATCAGTGATGAGTACGATTTTCTTAGACACCTTGCACTTTACAAGAAGAATGCTCCAGGTAAAGATTAATTCTGGTTTTGCTAACCAGAGATTTTGAAGTTCTCGAATGCGCTAAGGCATTCTTCCTAGATAGCTGCCATTTTTTATGCCCTGCATACCCGTCCCTACATTTTATAGGCAAAATGTTGGGTCCCCCTTTTCTCTTTTTCTCTTTCCTTTGGTTTCTTTTGTTTCCCTCCGAGCTTTTCTTCTGCGCGGTTTGTCTTTCTTTTTCTTTTGTCTTCTTTTGTCTCCAAGATCCAGTCCTAGAGTTTGTTTTCTCTTTTGAGTCGGCCAGATTCTGAACTCTGGGATTCTCTATCATCATGCCCTCTTTCACAAGAAGGTTTGGTTGCATGGAATCCTTAGGCCTAGAGTCCAGAGGTTTCCTTGTACCAGAGTTTGCAGAGAGAAAGAAACACATTTTTACCCTAGGGGTATAAATAGAAGTTACCTGTCATTTTCACATTTACCGCAACCAAATACTTAGAGCACTCAGAGAAATTTCAAACATGATTAAAGTGATTAAATAGCAAATTGCTTCCTATGCTTAGTGGTTAATTAAATAGTGATATGCAGTGCTTGCTTATGGTTGCTTGAAGGTGAACTTGTTGCAGAGTGCCTCCTGTGCTCATCTCCCCCGCATTCCCTATGTTTCTAGGTAAGCCTTCAGCTCTCCCCTCTCTGGTTTTTTGGTTTGTTGTTTCTTTCTTTTGTCTATCTTGTTTTCATTTTTGTTTTGCTTTGGTTTTGTTTTTGTTTCGTTGCACCTTTTGCGTTGGCTTTTCTGTCGCCTCCCATTGGCAGGTTGTCTCTACCAAAGGGTTACATCCACCCTTTATGTAGTTGTAATCTAATGTATATGTTTGTATAGTCTGTATGATAGTGAAGGTGCTTTCATGCATTCTGTAGACTGTAATTTCCTATTTTATAGTGTATATATGTCATTGTTTTGTGGTCAGTCTGCGAGTTGTGCTTCAGCCCTTGTTGTGCTTTGGTCCTCTGTAAATTGGGTGTATATCACCTATATATCCCTCTATTGCATCAAACTCATCGTGCTCTATCACATCCAAAATATATGTCAAGATCGTTAGAGATCCTCACCACGGTTTGAACTTGGCACCTTGCTAGTTTGAGCCATGGCAGATTTCTCTCTCCTTTGTCATGTCATCTTAATGGAGGGATTAATTTCCCATGAGTGGGAATTCAAATCCCATCCCATCTGGCATTTCTTCCCCTATGTCATTTCACTTGTCACCATTAATGCCATTATGCCACTTGTCATGTGGCCACGTGACGACCCATGTCAGCCAAGTATGGCTTACTATCAGTCACGTCAACAACAGCTAGTTCTTTTAGATTCTGAGTGCTGAGAAGCCCCTGGGTCTTCATTCTATTTTTGTCACCTAATCCAATGCCCTGGAGCCCCGGGTGCTTATCAAAATCCAACCATGTTAATTTCACCATTCTGGGATTGTGATACATGCTAACACATTTTTGGGCAGGTGCGAAATGATGGTGAATTCCCCAGAGTCCTTAAAGTATTATTATTATCATATCAGGTATTAACAGTTCTCCAGTCTTGTAGGTTGCAGATTGATTGATCAAAATGTCTGAAGTGATCGCTCCTCCTAATAGCCTGGAGCTACCAACTACTTCCACCCAGGCAGCTACAAAAACAAAGGCCGAAAAGATGCTGGCCAATCTACCACTAACTTCCAAGTACCTGAAGGAGTGTGCTCTCGTAGGGTCCAAGGTGGACTCTAGGTTGCAAGAGATAACAGATACAGAGCCCAAACTATGGACTGAAATCTAGGCCTTGGTCCAAGCTATCTGCCAACAAAGGGCCACTGGAGATGATATGGAAAAATACTTGGCCGCCTTTGGGATCATCAAAGCTACAATTTTTCCCTTCTCGGTGCAAGCACCAGAGCTGATACTCCAACTGGTGACATTTTACAATGCCCCCACTTGGGTTGTTATCCTCGCCGATCCTCGACCGCTACATTATCCAGCGACTATCATTAATCTAGATGCAGAAACTTTTGCTTTAGGGCTAGGGATCGCACAATTCAAGGGATCCACTATTCTCCCTTGGTCCACATCATTAAAAGAGTTCGAGGAGGCTTCTCTCCTCTCTCGGTAGCATCTCAACACCCATTGGTTGAAGTCCCCGACAAGGGATTACAAAAAGATGAAGCTAGAAATTCCCCGTGGGGATTTCAAGGAACCTATCTAGGCCAGGATCATATTCCTATGTAGGATCTTTGGAGAGCTACATGCCTAGGATTTCTCGGCATGGATGTATTACTTTCTATACTACATCACCACTCAAAACTATAAATTCAATTGGGCGGCTATCATCACCAACCATGTGGACACACAGATGAAGAGCTTCCTTTGGACTTCAAAGTTCTATATGACATCATAAGTATTATGGGCACTGACCCAATAGAGACTTGTCTTCTAGGGTTGACAGAAAATGGGCGTTCTTGGCAATGGGTCGGGCCAGTTGACGCCATGGGATCATTATCCCCGGTCCAATGGGAACTTATTTTCCCAAATTTTTGCAGGGTAAATGATGCCTTCATTTACCAAAATATTTTGACACTTGCTCGAGATTTCGGATACCGATTATCGCAAGAGGCAATGAACCTAGTGAGCACCTATGGGAATTATTTCATTCAATTCTAGCAACACACATATATTCGGGTGACCAGCTTCTCTGGGAAACCCTATCTTCTTCCCTGATATTACAGGGATAGAATTCTTCTTTTAGAATTCTACAGACAAATTTTAGAGTTGCACGCCCTCTTCACAGTGAATAAGGTGACAAACATTTCATTCCCAATCTCTTGTAGGAACTATTCTTGCAGTCTAGCTACAGCAAAGGAGGTAGACAGCGAATTGAAGAGTCTGGGACTGCTCAAATTTGACCATCCCTGAAACAATTTTGACCCGTTGGGTAAAATAGAACTAGCACTTCCCTGGGCATCCCCACCACACAAAGAAGATATTGAGAATTTCTAGGCAGACTACCAAGAAATTTTCTACCTCTGAGCCTGCCAACATTCGCAGATGTCTAAAGGCTTGATGAAAGCCCTCGACCTTCAGGGTTTCTCGAAGGGTTTTTTAGATGACGGGCCGCTGGAGGACCCATTGTATAAAGAGAAAGGGTTAGACAAATTGGATCTCCCTCTGGTGGATTGGGCCACTCCAGAAGATTTAACAATCGAGGGAGTATGTCACCCCATTATAGAAAATAGTAATAAGTATTTTTCATAGGTGTGTCCCAAGAGAACCTAGAAAGGAAAAATTGTTCAGAGGTCTGCCTCGACCTCCAAAGCTGTAGGACCCAACACAAGAAAGGGGAACTAGATAGAGGGTACCCCAGCCAAGGTATCTCCCTAGGTTCCGATTCCCATAATGGCATAATTACAAGAGAAAATGGAGGCATCGAGGTTGGCAAGCCAGAAGATAAGTGCACAACTTTCCCAGGGCCTCCTCGCAACTCTAGTAGCATCTGCTTACCCATCGGGATCCCCATCATTGGCCACAATGATGAGCAGGCATACTTTTGCTAAGGTAGATTGTACAATTATTTTGGATGTCAGGGTCCCACTAGAAAGGAAGAAGAAGCAGAAGGTGAACCCCACCCCATGCACAAACAAAGGCCTCAATATTCCTAACATGCCCCCAGTAGATTTCAGTTCAGATTCCCTTGAACTTGAGAATATTTTAGATACCTCTCCCCTACATGAAAATTTTGATGATGTCTTCGGGATAGATGAGCTCATGAACCTACATGAGGATATAGATCATGCAATAGAAGAGATCGTCACTCAGGAAAAAGAGGAAATCCCCATTGAGAAGGAAGTCTCGGAGCAAGAAGATTCCACAGAGCAGGAATTCCAGGAAGAAATGTGAAAGGAGAAAGATGAGCAGGAGAAAACACCAGTCCAAGAGACCAAGGATGGACCAAGGAAAATAGTGAATGAGCAACCAATGACTGGGGAAACCAAACCCACGGGATCAATCATACCCCCATTCATCACACACCAAATGACTTTGGTTACTCTGGGTGACCAAATGCCCTGGAGTACATTCAGTGAGGTAATCACGACAGCCCAAACATTGAATCTTGGCCCGATACCTCAGCCACCTCTAGAAAATGTTCCAATGGATGAAGATGTCCTGACGAATGATGTCGAGGAAGAACAACAACAGTAGGATGAGGGTAGAACCCCCAAAGATACAAATGTTAATTCGCCTGATGTTGAGAAAGATGGGGAAATCCCTGAGAATATAGGTGATGTTGACACCAGCAGAGAAAAAACCCCAGACATCACCAAAGAGGATGCCAACATGGCGGAGAACACTGAGGCCTCTGGGGAACAGGAGAGGGAACATGAATAGGAAAAAGAGAAGGAGCTTGATGACACTGCAAATTCAAGGAATGCACCACTAGATTCTGAAGGGATTCTTGATGCCTAGGTCTTAACAGCAAAGCCACTCTAGCTGCCCCAATGGCTGGTGGAATCAAGAAAGAGAAAGGCCCCAGTAGTAGCAATAGGTGTTTTGATCTCCTTGGCTGAAATGATGGCCCAAAATGTAGAGGCCAAGAAGCCTAAGAAGGCCCAAATAGTCCATACCCTCTGAACCGGTCTAGTAGGAAGTACAGTTGCAAAAATTGCAACACCTTCCCTAGATGCAGATGCAGTTGCGGTAAGGCTTGAAGATTATACTATTACATAGGTAACATTGGGGAGGAGAGATAAGGAGGGCAAGTTGGACCTATTGAAGGAGGCCACCAAAGTAGTGGAGGCCCAGTATAATAAACAGACCTAGAAGTTGAAGGAGGAAAGAGAGACCAATGCAAATCTCCTCTCACTTCTGGTGGAACTCACACAGCCCCTGGCGAAGATCCACCCAGAAGCTTCTACCTCTAGATTACGGCTTGCGCAGGGTGATGTGGATGCTCTAAGGGCCATGAAAAAGAAGGCCCGGGCTGTAGACAGATGGATAGCTAAGAAGATAGTGTTCATAAGGCAATTCTTATAGGTGTCCCTCCTAGATCTTTACTCATTCCACCATATTTTGAGCCAGGCACACACTGTCGTCCACCTATGGGAGCAAAGCATAGAAAAGTATGATGAGCTAATGGAGTCCCGGTATCAGTCTGCCGGAGACTTCGACGGAGGGAAACTATCAAGAATATCCAAAATGATGCTCTGGGATCATGACTCCATGAAGTTAGTTGATGAATTCAGAGGAGCCGAGGATATTAAGGAGAAGGTTGAAATCATCCACGACCGGTGGGACGGCATTAAGGACATTGATGGAGAGGGAATCAGTCAAATTTTGGAGGCTTTTAAAAATACAAAAGGGAAATAAGGTTCTCTGAATCCCAGAGATATTCACCAATAAAGCACATTTTATATTCATTATTCTTGGAGCATAAGCTCCCAGATCCCAGAGTCCCAGCTCCAATAGTTTTGTATTCTTTTTGTGACTTGTGTCCAGGTTCTCCAGAACCGACTGGTCATTATAAAGTAGTTAATAAGGGTATCAGAAGGTGGGTGACCCCAACAAGGCACGTCAACTTGAGGGATGGTTCTGACAGATGGTCTTCCCAAGGCACCACTCCAACATTGAACACCTGGCACATCGGAGATAGTGACCCACTTTTTCATTGATGAGGCATTGAGCCTCGATCCCCTGGGGATCAGATTTCTTCTTTTCTCCTTCCGGATCTATTCTCAAGGTTGATTCTTCCATGCCTCTTTTCTTATCTCATTCTTCTGACATGTCAGACCTCTTCTCTCTTCAAGGTTATTATAGTGTGGTGTAGGTAGTACCGGCCACTAAAAATTGTATTTTATTGATTGAGTGTAAAGTTAAGTTAGGTTAGTTTTAGGGAAAATATGTGTATAAATAATAAGTCTGACCTCATTCCAAGGGTCATTTAAATTAATTATTTTGCAGTCCATAGCTATAGCACTTTCAGTATTTCATTTCTAGTAGTTGTAGTGCTCAATACTCCTTAGTTCTTAGAAGTTCTCAATAAATATATTCTCCCTTGGAGCCATTATTGTACGCACCAGTGCTCGCTGGAAACCTGTTAATGAAGAAAGAGGAGTTATGGAAATGGTGTTATTAGCATTCTAACCTCTAGATTAACATTATTTTGTGTTGTATGTTTCTAATGTCCCTTCCTCTAATATTTTAAGTAGATTAACGACCTTCTCACTATTGGGTATGTATGAACTGATGGTTTTGTGTATATCCAGTATTTTAGTGTAGCATGTTAGAGCATGGTTGATGTTTTAAATGTATTTGCATGACTATACGTAGATGGAATACTTCTAACCCTGGCCTATCTTTTGATGTTTAAGTGGTTAACTAATGTTTCCTTGCAGGAAACCCCAACTTACCTAAATCCTTGGAGAAGATGAGCCAAGAAAATGAGCTATCCCCAAAACAAAATAATCACACTCCCAACTTAGCTCCAACACTATTGAGACCCGAATCTCACGTGCTTGAAGTCCCAGATTATTCCCTGGAGAACCTTTATAGGCAAAGTTGGCTGGTACCTCGGTACTCGGTGACAACTTACATCTGTTGGCTGTCCCGATCACAAAGTCCCGTCAACAGAACCCTTCTTGAAATCATTAAAAGCCTTGAGTGGAAAGGCATTGGAAGGAGTTCCTATATTTAGTGGAAAGATGGAACCAGAGGTAGTCCTAGATTGGATTGAAGGACTTGAAAACCACTTTGAGTGTGATGGGATAATAGAAGCCCAAAAATTAAAAGTGGAGAAGGCTAGACTTAGAGGGTCTTCACTCACTTGGTGGAAATTTATCTAATATGAGAGGGAGAAAGAAGGCAAGAAGCCCATAGCCACTTGGAAAGCTATGGTAACCAAAATCAGAGAAGCATATGTACTTGAAGACTATGAAATTCCGTTACATAAAAGGAGACAAAGTCTTAGACAAAAAGACTTGGATGTTAACTCTTACACTAAAGGTTTTCAAAGGCTTTGCATGAGATCAAGAATTGTAGAAGAGGAAAGTGTGAAGGTAGCTAGATACCTTAATGGTCTAAAATGGACTATCAAAGATGAATTGAGTTTACTTACTCCTACCACTATTTAGAGATGCCACCAACTTGCAGTAAAGGTGGAAGAGAAATTGAGAAAGAAAAAAGACTCAAGAAATACAAGAGGTAAAGGTAGAGGAAGAGATAGTAGAGGCCAAAGGAGTGGATATGGTGGTAGAAGTTCAGAATCAAAGACACAAGGAGAGACCAAACTACTTGAATAGAAATAAGGAAGTTCAAGAAGAGGAAGCTTCAATAGAGGAAGAGGCTCTAATACTAATTGGAGAGGAAGAGGCAATATCCAAGAAAGAGGTTCCTACTTTGCAACTATGAAATGATATCACTGCAACCAAATGGGAAATGCTTCCTATAGGTGTCTAGAGAAAGGCTCTACTTCTCAAGGAAGTGACAAGAGAGTAAAATTTGTGCAAGAGGAGTCTAGTGGTGGTAGTAAACACCCTGAAGTACCCTTAGAATCAAAGGAAGGAGAAAATCTGATGATAAGGAGAACATTGATCAAATAACCAGTGAGAGAGGAGCCAAGACAAAGAAGAGCACTATTCATAGTGAAGTGAAAAATTATGGGTAAAGTGTGTAGATTTTTCATAGACATAGGGTCTACTGACAACATTATGTCAAAGGAGGCAGTTAGTAAACTGAAGATGAAGAGGATTCCACATAGTAATTTGTACAAGGTCACTTGGTTGAACAAAGGACAACATGTCCTTGAGAATGAACAAGGATGGGTGGACTTCTCAATTAGAAGATATAAAGATAAGGTATTGTGTGATGTCCTACCTATGGATGCATGTCACCTTTTACTTGGAAGGCCATGGAAATTTGACAGACAAGCCATGCATGATGGAGCAAAGAATGCATATTCTTTCAATAAATATGGTTTAGCTTTCAAAATCCAGTCACTATTGGAAGAAGGAGAAGTGAAGGCATCAGGACCTAATTTCTTATTGGTGAGTTAAAAGGAGTTCCTAGAAGCTCTAGAAGAAGGAGAGGGAGTTGCATATGCTTTATTTTTGAAGCCAAAGGAAGAATATGTAGAGAATACAGTCAAGAAGGCAAAGATTCCTAAAGAAGTACAAGAGTTGCTTAAGGAGTATAAAGACATTGTTAGTGATGGACAACCAGCAAGCCTACCCCCTAACAGAGCTATTAGTCACCAAATTGACTTTATCCTAGGAGCTACCCTTCTTAACAAGGTTTCTTATATGATGACCCCTCAACAAAATGAGGAAATTTTCAAACAACTCCAAGAGCTCCTAAACCAAGGCCTCATTAGGAAAAGTATAAGCCCATGTGTCATACCCACTATCATAGCACCCAAAAAGGGAGGAACTTGGATTCTATGCACTGATTCTAGATCCATTAACCAAATCACCATTAGGTGTAGGTTTCCTATTCCTAGGATAGAAGACCTAATGGATTGTTTAGGAGGAGAAAAATACTTTACAAAGATTGACCTAAAGAGTGGTTATCATCAAATTAGGTTTAATGAGGGAGATGAATGGAAGACCACCTTCAAAACCATATAAGGTTTATATGAATGGCTTGTGATGCTATTTGGGCTATCAAATGCCCCATCCACATCCATGAGGCTGATGAACGAAGTACTCAAGGACTACATTGGTAAGTTTGTTGTAGTGTATTTGGATGATATCCTAATCTTTAGTAGGACTAAAGAAGAACACTTAAGTCATCTGCAAATTGTGTTTAAGAGACTGCATGAAGAAAATTTGATGATCAATTTAGATAAGTGTGAATTCCTAAAGCAGGAGCTAGTGTATCTTGGTTTTGTGTTGTCTTGGAAACCTTAAGATGAATCCAAGAAAGGTAGAATCCATCATCAACTGGCCTACCCCCAGAACTGCAACAGAGGTGAGAATCTTTCATGGCTTAACTCAATATTTTAAGAAATTCATTAAGCAATTTAGTGTTATTTGTGCTCCTATGCTAGACACCATAAAAGGTGGGATGAAAACTAAGTTTGAATGGAATAAGAAAGCTAACCAAGGATTTGATTTTTTGAAGAAGAATATTTCTACTCAACCCATCTCAACATTACCAAGTTTTGAGAAAATTTTCACAGTTGAGTGTGATGCTAGCAATGTTTCTATTGGGGCACTTTTAAGCCAAGAAGGGAGACCAGTGGTTGTTCACATTGAGAAGCTCAGTGATTGAAAGAGGAAGTATTCTTCCTATGAGTCAGATATGTATGCTCTAGTCCAAGCACTAAGTAAATGGAGGCATTATTTTCTTCCCAAAGAATTTTTGTGTATTCAAAAAACCAAGCACTTAGATTTTTGAACTCCCAAGACAAGCTCAGTCACAAGCACATGAAATGGGTGGAGTATGTGTAGGCTTACACCTTCAACATCAAGCATCAGAAAGGATTGCAGAACAAAGTGGCTGATGCACTTAGTTGGAGACTTCTGACAATACATGAAGTACAACTACAGAGTATGGACATTGAGAGTTTCATGGACTTATATGCAGAGTATGAGGACTTTGTAGAGATATACAAGGTATTTAAAGAGCATAAAAATCATTTCCATGGTGAATTTTTTGAATATACAATGCAAATTGATCTATTGTTTAAAGGAAGTCAGTTATGTGTCCCTAGAGGATCAATTAGGGAAACTATGATTCAAGAGAAGAATAATGGGGTACTTAGTGGTCACTTTGGAGTCAATAAGACCCAAGAGTTAGTGCAGAGGTTCTATTTTTGGCCTAGAATGAATTTGGATATCAAAATAAATGTGGAGTGTTGTGTAGTGTATTAGAAACCCAAGGGAACATCCTCCAATGTAGGCCTTTATCAACCACTCCCCATTCCAAGTAGACCTTGGGAATGCTTGAGCATGGATTTTGTTGTAGGATTGCCAAAGACAAAACAAGGATTTGACAGTATTTATGTCATAGTAGACAAATTCAGCAAGATGGAACATTTTTTCCCATGCAAGATAGTTCATGATGCTTGTCACATTGCACACCTATTCTTCAAGGAAGTGGTGAGAATCCATGGGTTATCCTTAAGCATAGTCTCAGCTAGAGACACAAAATTCATGGGTCACTTTTAGAAGACATTGTGGAAAAAAATGGGAACCAGACTGTCCTTTGGGTCTTCATATCACCCTCAGATATATTGTCAAACTGAGGTGGTGAATAGAATCCTAGGGAACCTATTGAGGTGTCTCACTAAGGAGTACAGTCAAGCTTGGGACCAACTCTTAGGACAGACAGAATATGCATATAATGACACTGTCAACAGAACTAGTGGAAAGAGTCCATTTGAAATTGTCTATGGACTACACCCTAGAGGGATATTTGAACATGGAGAGTTAAAAGATGGAGCCAAGGGAAGTGGTTATGTAGAAGACTTTGCACACTCCATGAAAGAGGTGCATGAAATAGTGATGAAAACTCTAACAAAGAACACTGCAAAGATAAAGCAAAAGGTGGATGAAAGGAAGAAGGAATTCCAATTCTAGGTGGGGGATCTTTTTATGGTCCATTTGAAGAAGGAAAGAATATAGAAGGGAGTGCCAAACAAGTTGTAGATGAGGAGATTATGGCCATGTACTATTATGGCCAAATATGGAAACAATGCATACAAGGTGGAGCTCCCTGAGGATATTGGTTTGTCTCTGGTCTTCAATATTGCAGATCTGATCCTCTATAAGGGACCTAATCTAGATCTAGACCAGAGCCTTACTGAGGTAATACAAGAAGTGGAAGACCTGAATTTAACCCCTACACCACCTAAAATGGCAGAGAAGATACTTGATTCGAGGGTCTATAAGAAGAATAGACAAAGGATTTACTAGGAAAATATGATAAAGTGGCATGGACAAGGAGATTTAGAGGCCACTTTTATCAAGGAGGCAAGTTTTAAGAAGTTGGGAATTGATTCCAACTGTCTCAATCCAAGGATGGATTAAAATCTTTTATTTGGGGAGAATGGTGTAGGAGAACCTAGGCTAATCCCTAGTTTCAATTTTTTATGTGGCTTGTACTAACCTTATCCAAGTAATTAGTGTTTATGTTAGGTCATAGAAGGTCTTTTTGGTTAGTGACAATATGCATTAGACTAGGATCAATCCATTATTGTAGTTTTGCTTTTGTTAATGTTTAGTGCTAGATTAAGCCTAAAAATGGGAAATTGGGTCCAAAAGCATTCAAGGCTTAGGAAAGATTGTAAATGTGCCTAAAAAGGCCTCTAGGATGTTTTTACATTATTTCATATCGATTAGAGGTCATTAGGATATGTTTTAGACAAAGATGGAAAAGTTGTCAAAATGTTGTCATGACAACATTTGCAACTTTGCAAAGATGCATGACAATATTTGCCAATATTGGATTCCCTTCAAATTTGAGGATGGGTAGTTATGGTAATTTCCTAAAAACATGGAAATATCATATAAATCCATGAGGAGACCCATTTCCCGAGCATGGAGTATGTGATATAAGATTTTGAATTTGCTAAGAAAAGATCTGTTTACTATTTTTTATTCACACTCAACTACTTTTGTGTATAAGAGTTGGTAGATGGATTGAATAGAAAGATCTAGTGTTACATTTGTGTAGTAGGGATAGTTTTAAGAAAAAAAAATTTATATTTGAAGTTTCTTTGAGTTCATTTTATTAGTCTTGTAAATTGTTTTGTATCTTGCATAGTTGTTGGTGTTGACAGGGCAGATTTGAGAAAAACGGCTCCCCCATAGAATCCAACCATGTGTTTCATCATGGCCCAGTTGAATATGGTAGGGGAGCCTCTGTATAGTGTAAATATTAGTGTAAGATTCCAGAGGAGCAAGTTATCTATTTTTAATGGCAAGCCCTAAGTGAGTCATATGCACTCGGTTAGGTGTTTGGCAGATAACTAATGGTGTTTGATTGTAGGGGAATGATTGGGAGAATTGAACCAAGTATGGTTTCATAAGAAAAGAGGTCCTATAGATACCTCATAGTAGGATTAGGCATTATCTAATCCATTAAGATACATTTTCAAGTACAAATCTTCATACTGCACCAGAATAGCCTAATTAGCCCTATTAGCCTTTAATTCTAGGAACCCAGTGTACGGAGACCCTAGAGACCTAAGACCTACAAAAAATTTAGTTTCTTGGAAAAGGGTGTTAGAATATCCAATTTTGGGGGGGGGTTTATTTTGGAAAGTTGTGAAAGAAGTATGAAAAACTCACTGATTAGGGCTATTTGACCTATTAGGCCTAAAAGACCAAATTCACCTAATGTCTTGAGATCATTTGGAAAGGTCTTTATGCCCTATACAAATGGGATCATATGGAGTGAAAGAATATTTTTTAGCATGAATTACACCCCATGCAACATTTTTATGAAGAGGAGCTTAAAATGCACTTAGAGTCTTCCAAGGAGTAGTCAAAGATTGAAGTGAACTTTGTTGATAGATACCCCAAGGTAAAGCACAAAAGTTACCAACTCATAGAGTGGTGTTGGAGAATTCCTAGGGTAGATAAGAAAGGGCTTGAGATATCCTAATTGAGATTTAAGGGTCTTTTAAAGGCTACGAATAGTAAGAGTCCTAGTTAGGCTTGTGCAAGCACACTAAGGGTATACCTATCAAGCAACTTTCAACTGAGAAACAATGCAAATTTTTGCACCAACTGAGATCGGGTCACCAAATAGAATCTAAGTGGAATATCCTATAACTGATCTATGTACTTGTAGGCCTTCCCAATACGGTCCTTGTGCACTTCATAGATCTCTGATATCTTTCACAAGTTCCGAGATATGTCTCTCCAAAAATCGCTGCCCAATTTGGCTTAGTGCACCTTGGGAATACTTCGGTCTGACTTGCGCTAGAATGTTCATGATGCTTCACAAGAAATAAAATGTATCCCCTAGATTTTACCCATCCAATTGGAGCTGATGGAGCTAACGATTTAGTCTCACAACGAACGGTTTGAAAGATGCACCATTGAGAAACTTTCAACTGAGCAACAATGTAACTTTTTTCACCAACTGAGATTGGGTCACCAAATGGAATCTAAGAGGAATTTCTAAAAATTGAGTTACATATTTTTAGGCCTTCCCAATATGTTCCTTGTGCACTTCACAGATCTATGATATCTCTCACGAGGTCTGAGATATGGCTCTCCAAAAATCGCTGCCCAATTTGGCTTAGTGCACCTTGGGAACACTTCGGTCTAACTTGCGTCAGAACGTTCTTGATGCTTCACAAGAAAAAAAAAAAAAAGGTCTCCCCTAGTATTTAACCAATCAACTGGAGCTGATGGAGTTGACAGTTTGGTCCCATGATGAACGGTTTGAAAGATACACCATTGAGAAAATTTCAACTAAGCAACAATGCAACTGTTTGCACTAACGAAGATCGGGTTGCCAAATGGAATCCGAGTGGAATCTCCCAGAACTGAGATAGATACTTGTAAGCCTTCCAAATATGGTCCTTTTTTCACATCACAGATCTCTAATATCTCTCACAAGGTTCAAGGTATGGCTATCCAAAAATTGTTGCCCAAATTGGCTTAGTGCACCTTCAGAACACTTGGGTCTAACTTGAGCCAGAATGTTCTTGATGCTTTGCTAGAAAAAAAAAGGTCTCCCCTCAAATTTACCCATCCAACTAGAGTTGATGAATCTGATAGTTTGATCCCATGACGAACGGTTTGAAACAAAAATAATGAAAAAGTTGCTCAACAACATTTGTGCAACCTTTGACAACGTTGCAAAATATTGCTATTATGACCTCTAGACCTATTGAAAGGACTTAGAAGACCCTTAGATACTATGGTAGGACCTTTATTAGACCAAAAAAATAAAACCTACTTATCCTATCATAGTTCATGATTCTAATCTACCTTAGGTTTATAAAGACACCTTAGATGCATTGACTTTACAATGAGACCAATCTAATCAAAATGAATGGTTGATCTCTAGGATCTGACCATGATTACAAATATGTGAAGATGAACCCATGAAGACTCCTATCCATGCCTGGTGTTGCTTTGGTTCCCTTCACCAAAGACCCCTATAACTTCCCAGGTGTACCCAAGGAACATTACATGTTTAAAGTTACTCAAGGGGCTCAAAATTGCATAAATCATCCCTACATCCACTCTCCAAGAACAAAAACCAAACTCTCATACTTTGTATTTCAGTCACAAAAAATTACAACAAAAAACATAAATTCAGTTAATTCATAGAGTGCATACATATAGAGCATGCAAGATACACCTAAATACAATGTAGCACATCAAGCATTAATTCACTTAAATCATAAAATTGCTTATGTCCTAGAGAAAATTTGTAGTACATACATTATGAAGCATAGACATGAATTCACTTGTCATTCACGTAGGTCCTACACATCAATTTAGGTTATGAATCATATACATGAATATACATGAAGTACACACACAAGTACATTAATTTATAGAAACATACATGCATATATGCAATTCATGTGAAACAAGGATACACTTAAGGCATAAACATCCAACCAACAAATTCAAGGATCAAATTTGAAGTTTAATATATAAAAAAATGAACAATAATAGTGTACATATCAAAAAATAGAGTTAAAAATAAGTTACATCAACTATGTCTAGGTTGATATATACAATGTAAAAATGTCACATACATACATATATATATATATATATATATATATATATATATATATGTGTAT
>MU226531.1:515880-529348 GCA_018584345.1 Thuja plicata
TCTATTTTCATGAATGTTTCTGTTATGGTTACATACTAAAATAACTTATGATATGATTGCATATGCATAAAGAAAGATGAACAGTTAGATAAGATAATTTACAAACTGATGATTAAGGGTTAATGGGATAACCAAGAAACGTTTTAGAGGTACTGATTTACCCCTCCCCTCTCAGTACATCATTCCAATATAATTCTAACAACATGATTTCTAAAATATTTTGAACAAACAAGAATGAAATTGAAAGTAAATATGAAAACATGTTACCTCCTCACTCTCCTAAACATCAACAGTGTTTGGTGCATTCATTAGTTCAGTGAAACCCAATTGATTCTACATGTATACAATAAAAAAGTCAAGTGAATTCATCAATATAGACTACATTGAAATGTTCATAATGCATTTCAACAAATATACTTAAATTGGACTTAATTAATTTTTTTGTTTCAGTGTCCCTGATGATTTCTAGCTCTTTCCTAATGACCTCAAGCTTGGTGGGGTAGGATAACAAAAATAAAATTAACATAAGAGAAATAATATGATACCACATGGGTTCAATTAATACTATAAACAATAGGTGTGCAAAATATGATACCACATAGATCTGTAAGCCAAAGTCAATGGAAGAAAGGGTAACATCATCAATCTCAAAAATCTGAGCCCCTGACAAGCCCTATAAAACACTAGATAAATATATAAGCAATAGTTTACAAACAATATTATGATTCACTTGAATTCCACAAATGCTTATGCTCCACAACTCTATTATCACAAGTTTATAAACAAATTTTATGAACCATTATTACAATATAAAAAAATTCTCTTCTTTCAAACACAAGACTATTCTTTAAAAAATTTGTAGTCACGGTTAGAGAAGGATGGTCTAGATTGTATTTGTGGAGGTCGGAGGTTAGGACCACTTTTGCAGTAGGTAATAGGACTGTTGTAGCCTGGCAGTGAGTATGTTTTAGTGTGTTTACCCTTATCATAATGGGATTTAGAGTGCTTTTAGGTTGAGAGTAGGTGGTATGGGAAGTGATAAAAATATTTGGGGTGCTTATGAACTGAGGGTGTAGAGAGGTTCTTTTCTATGGTGAAGATATAGACTAGTATATGGGGACTGTCCTAGTATGACAGTGAAATGCCAGAGAGTAGAGTTTACTGAACTAGCAAGTGAATGTTCTTTGAGAGATAGGGTAAGGACCTTGTGATAAGTTGAGGGGTTCTTGGGGTGTCTTAGAATTTATATGTTGGGATTCTTTAGAAGGCCATGGATTTATATTGAAGGATTGAGGACATTCACAATCAGTGAATAATTAGAGATTGTATTCATGATTTTTAACAAGAAATAAGAGTAAAAGAATGATGGTTGGATGTTCCAAATGATGTTCAAGGTTGATTCAGAATCCAATAAGTGATTGTTTGGGGTATGAGTCTATGTATGAGTTCAGAATTGGTTGAATTGAGTCCAAGGATGGAGGGAGGGAGTTAAAATCAGTTTGAGTCATGATGGTTGGACAAGGAAGTGAACTTGTTCAAAAGTATGATGTCTAGGTTACCAAAATCTAGGGATCTTTGTTGAATCCTTTGTGTTCAACCTAATTCCTTGAGGTATTATCATCCTTTTATGAATTCCTTGAGTTGAATTACATTAGAAAAAATTCTTTGACCATAAAGCAATAGAAAAAAAACATACACTAATTCTTTGACCACACTAAGTTACCACCATACAAATTATTAAGATATGATATTTTGAAAACAACATATTATTCTATTTTATGAATATTTATAAAACATTACCTCATGAGTTTGAGCTACCCATCCACGTCTACTAGAACAAGCACTCCTTGGTGTGCTCATACCACCAGTTGCACCCTGCAATGCATATTATTCATGTATCAATTTATATTCTTCTATACATAAAAATATATTTACTTTTAACAGATTTAGGTAATTAATCAAAATAACATGTCAAAACACAAATTTAAACAAACCTGTGTCAGCTCTGTACCAAACACCATTGTCATCAGATCATCTATGAGGGCCATATCCTCTGTTTTGGATGCCTGACATCATCTCCCGCAATGTAAACATGAATTAGATGTGGAACCATCCACACTTGCCTGACTATCTACCCCATCACATATACCATTACAATTATGCAGATATTCTCAATGAGCTGGGCTGGCCCTACAACTGTATCTGATGATAATGGAGTTGGCACGGGATGAGATGATCCTAATGGTGCATATGACGATGATGGAGTTGGCATGGGATGGGATGATCCTAATGGCACATTTGATGAAGATGGAGCTGGTGCAGGCACTGATCCATCCTCTCCTCCAACTAACTGAGTGCTATGTTGGATAATGACATCAGTCAATAATGCAGCTATGAAGAGTTTGTATATCCATAGACTCCTTCACCACTATTGGGACCACAACATTAATGAGGGTTTTTCTTGTAGTATGCCTCCTCTCTTATGGTTGAGTAATCCTATGTGCCCTAGGTCTATCCTACATATAGCCTCTCCCTCTACCCTAGAACTCATGAAAGTCAAAGTAATTTGGCTTCTCGTCGAGGATAAACTCATAGCATAGCTCCTCAAAAACTATAAAGGAACCTCATTGTTATTACAAGGTTGTTGGTCAAATACCATGTACCATCTATCCCAAAAATCTGATTTCATCCCCCTATGAGCACACCAATGTATAGGAAACCGTTTTGTATTATCTTCTAGAGAATTTCTAGTATTAGGATCGGTAAAAAGGGCACATATGTCACATTTTTGTATGGATTTTCTTTTCACATCCTCATATGATAAACCATCAGCATAATATGTATGAAATCTATCCCTCCATGGACCCCTTTTTTCACCTCTTGAGACACCTCATTTGCACTATTGGACATTTTTTCTAATGTAGTGGAAAGGGTAGAGTGATGTTGAAGACTGGAAGCCTTCAACCTATTGACTAATATATTAATTTGTGCATTATTTTGGTTAAGGTGTTGTACGAGGTCCTCTTGTGTTGCATTTACATGACCTAATAGCACATGTGGAGGGTCTATGGGCGGCGATGGTTGTGGATGAGGAGAATTTTGAGGAGGGTTTACGAGGGGTGTTCTTTCATTTCTTTTTCCTCTTCTTGGGTTGTTTGATGAATCTGATATGAAATTAATAAAAGAAAACAAAAAAAACAATATCATAACCTAATTTGATTACAAATGCAAAAAAACAATGAAACATACCTTTGTTACGGGTGCCATTGCTTCAAAATGTGGAAATTGTTGAAGAAATGTTGTTTTCTTCAAAGCATGATCGGGTTTTGATTTTTTTTCCCTCCTTCACTCTTCTGCTCTATATTTTAGGCGTTAGAAATGGCCTAAGCCATGGGCTTTGCAAAATATAATATGTTTCTAATAACCCCATCGGGTTCATATTGTCTAGACTTGGTTACCAAGCCTAGTACAATCTTGAAATTTCAATAACACGATCGGGTTATATGAAATTTGAATTTTTTTAAAATATGTATCCACTTTTTTGACTCACAACATGGTGCGCATACCCCTCGGCAACCTATAATTCAATTTTTTTTGTTTTCTCATCATCTTGATGCCCTAGCCCCAATTTGGGAACATTTTTTGGGGTACATATTGGTTGAAATGCTATGTACTCAAGTACATAACATTCTAGTTGTTATGTACCCTTTAAAATGGCATCAAATTTGGCCTGGGGCCCTATGTCAGGGTTTTGAAGGGAAATCTCTCTCTATGCTAAGCCTGGCTCAATTTTGAACCCTGAAATGATAGATTAAAGTATATAAGCCATATATCTCTCCTCATTTCGGTAATCCATAATCAAGCTATCAAGTGCAAGAAATTTATGATCAATTTTTCAAGATCATTCAAGCATTTAAGGTGAATTCAAGATTTCAAGCTAAGGCATTCTTCTTCAATCATATCAAGGAAATATTCTTCAAGTTAGAGAAATATTTTCTATCCTATGGTGGCTAATCAGTGGATCTATCAAAAAAGAAAGAATAGCCATCTACATTCTCTCCATTCATTCATATCTCTCTTGCCATTATTGCAAGTGGTATCTAGCATATCAACAATCAAGATCTAGGAGTGGCATTCATGGATCCATGCATATGTGAAGGTATCCTTGATTATACATTCCATTCACAAGTTCAACATATACATTCAAGCTACATATACAAGGATTCTCCAGTAATTTGAGTGATACATACATCCATTCATGAGGTTAAGCACATTAACACAGTAATTTTCCTGTGTTTATATTACATGTTTTACATTCATGCAATTTCCTTTCATATTTCAAGGTTGATTCCTAAACAGGGGTTTGAAAAAGGAAAAACCATTTAGACAACCTTATCCCTATTTTTTATGTGCAGTAATCGGCTATGGACCCACAGTTAAATAAATGGAAAGTGCAAACCTTGACAGAGCTCCTAGTAAAATATGAGCCTGAAACCCAGGGTACATAGTGTTTTAGCCACTCTATACCTAGGTAAAAAATGTCCCAACAATTGTTTACCCTCCTATTTATCCCAATATTTTTAGGACATGTATTTGATAGGTTACAGACCTCAGATCTAAAGTTATAGCAAGTTTGGGGACTTCGACAGTCAGAAAAATAGCAGTTAAATAGAAATATCTCCATTATCTCCCAAATGCACTTTTATTTCATTGCATTTACATTTCCTATATTATAATCATTTTCACTTTTCAATTCAAATGCTCTTTAAGGAAAGAAAACTTATCTGGATTAGTGATTAAATCCATATTTGATCCTATTGGAGCAATGTCCTTCTTAATGACCAATAGCACTTGATAAGGGGGTGTTTTCTACCCTCTATTTGATTGCATGTCCCTTTTTCCTACTTTTTAGTGGTAAATAATGACATGAATGTATATTATGTGGATGTGAAAACTACATTCCTGAATGAAGAATAGCAAGAAGTATTCATAGAACAACTCAAAGGCTTCAAGCTATCATATAATCTAGACATTGTCTGCAAGTTGAAAAGGGAACTATATGGACTGAAACAAGATCCTAAATCTTGTTACATAAGGATTAATAGCTATTTTTTGAGGAAAGGATTTCAAAAAGGTACTTCTAATAGTAATCATTACTCTAAAGTTGAATCAGATAATATTCTGATTGTAGTTATTTATGTGGATGACGTAATCTTTGGAGGCAATGATGGTATGTGTAAAAAATTTGGTAAGGAAATTTTTTTTTTTTTAAAAAGAGTTTTAAATGTCTATGATTGGGGAAATGAACTTATTTTTGGCCTTACAAGTTAATTATAAAATTGAAGGTTATTAGACCTTACAAAGCACACATAACTGAGAGGGGGGTGTTAGGCCCAAAAGGAGGCAAGCACAATTGAGAGGGGGGTGAATCATTTGTACACTATTAATAATAATTTAATTTCACTTTAGCCACTTAGATCTAAAAGATAAATAGTAATGCAAGATCCACAACATATAACACAGAACACAAAGATTTGTTCTCAAGGAAGCTCGGCTAAAGAAAGACCATGGTGAGAATCAAACCCACAAGATGAATGTACTCTGCTAAAAGTACTGACGATTTAAGAGAAAAATAGAAAACAAAGGATGCACTAGAAACCATAAGCTTATAGCCTAATCTATAGGCTCACTTCCCAGAGCTCACTTTTCACAATATAATAACAGATCTGGCTCTCAGTTAGTTTCATCGATATATATTCAATTACAATAGGGTGGACATACATTCCATTACAAATGAATTGACAAATAGCATCTCCAATGTCAATATAGTTCTAATGAAGTAAAAACTCTATCTTAAATGCAGAATATAAATATCATAAATTCTTCTTACATTCGTACATATCTCTCTCACTCATCACAAATACAAAATGATCTCTCATTTATACCGATTACCAATAATAATCAACCACTAGGTCGGCTAAGACCTATTAAAATAAAATATATAAATGTTATACTCAATCTTCAAAGAGATCCAAATCAAGTTGGATAAGACTTATATAGGGCCCAAATATTCAACCATGGACACAATTTCATGTCACCAAAGAAGCATCAAGAATTGCAACATGTTACTCCATTGAGTCGGCTAGGACCTAAATGAAGAAACACTAACACACTACCAAAATAGAAAATCCAATCACCTCAAACAATGCAGGCCAACAAAGATCATCACACAATCTAAGAACACCAACATGTAGCATGAATACCATCCAAAAAATTTGCATCATCTCATCTTCATCTCTAATCAACAAGAACACTAAAATATTGAAATTTTTCATAACAAAAGATAGCTTGTCATACTAAAAATCATGAACAACGCTAGATTTGAACATAATGATAAGGCACCATGTAACCACTAGCTTTGCAACCTATGAAACATCAAATCCAAGACATATTGAACCAAATACTCATACACTGTATATAAGAATATTGTAACAATAGCAACCAGCAACTCAATCATACCTTACTCAAACTATCATCCAAACTTATGTGAAACTTTTTAGAACATCTATAGATACCTTTGAAAAATACCTCATGATCGCAACTCAAGATCTTCAACATAGCACCTGAAAAACAAAAGTCCTCTTTACTGAACATACTGAACATATTGTGTGAAATAGCAATTAGAATGTTGGCATCAATGACAAAACATTAATGTCAACACACCCAAGTACCAAACTCTGACATGCTCAAAAAAATTCCAAAAATATCCCCCTTTGGCATTTATGGAAACATGTGAAGTGAAAATTGATCAATGCACAAAGACATTAATACATCCACCTAATCACTCTTAAAGTATAGTCACAATATATCCACCTGATCACTCTGAATATCCAACTTCAACACAATCTCTCCCAAGCATAGTCATATATATTTTTCACACAATCTCTCCCTTTTTTACATCAATGGAAAAGGACCAAAGACATCAAAAATAACTGAACTCACCTCAAAAAGGAAAAAATAGGTAAACCATAATAACCATAAGATTGCTCCCCCTAAGGAGTAGTCCCAAAACTCATCAACCTACTGAATGATATTCTAATATATTTTTTGGATTAATGTCATCCTCAACATCATTAGTTATGATCAGGAGGGGCTATCACCCAAATCTTCTCCCTGAGATACAGAAATGTATCCTTCGACAAAGGCTTTGTAAAGGTATCAGTGATTTATTCCTTAGTAGGCACAAATTCTAGTTTTACTTCCTTTTCACTTCCTTTATCCCTCAAGACATGTGTGTATATATAAAGTATACATTCATGAAATTAGTTTGTAATCTATAGATTCTATGGAAAGAAAAGTCTAATTTAACTCAAATAATTGACAAAATCAAAATAAGCATTCCATGGTTCTCTAACTAAGCATGCTAATGAAGCTCTTAGTCTTAATCTCCATTAGTGACAGTCCTAGAATGAGAAATGATGTTTGATAATGCCTAATCTAGGTCTCAAATTCTCAAATTGCAATGCAATTCATTCAATCTTGCTCTTAGATTGCTCTATTTTTCTCACAGATGCTATAATCTCAAATAATTTCTCTATATTGTAGATTCAATTTCTCGTGAATGTCTAGGATCCTTAATGCTCTCAAAATTCTTAGTATTTATAGGATTCCCCAAGGGTAGGGGGGTATATTTAAGTCGATCATGATCAAATCTTGATTGAGTTGAAGGCTTTCAAATGCAGGGACCATTTAAATGTTGGTCTCAAAGGTTGGGACAAAGAGACAAATTGAGTGGTGAGGATGTTAAAGGGTCAAATGAGTGATCAAGTTTGAAAAGTTTGGAGTGATCCAGGTGATTTCAATTCTTGATTATCATTGGCTCTTCAAATTCTTGTCTCCTCTTTTGAAAGAAAATTGGATTTAATTAATTTAATTAATTAATTAAATTAGCCATGTAAGGGAATAGGTTGATTTTGATTTTTGATTTAAACTATGTAATTAATTAATTAATTAAATCAATTGCATAGTTTTGATTAATCCCTTTTAGGCTTAGATTTAATTAATTGATATATTTATTAATTGATCCTTTAATTTTAATGTGATTTAGTCCCTTTTTATTTAATTAGCTTCCATTTTATTTGAAAATTGCCTTTTGATTTGATTAAATAAACCTGACCAAATTTAGGTGTCTATAAATGCCCCTCTTTGAATTGGTGTGAAGTGCATTGATTCAAAGGACATTGATGTCCTGATCTGATTGACTGGTTGATTAATCTAATTTGATGATCTAATAAATTTTCTGGTGTGATAAACTTGATTTGATAACCTAATGCAAAATGAACTACCTGATGCGAAACCCCGATTTGATTGATGCCCCACTAATAAAAATTGAAAATTTGATATGAATCCTTGATGTCGATATGCTACAGATATGATGCCCCTTGGGAAATGAATCGAAATGATTTGGATGATTTGATTGAGTTTGGGAAATTTTTATTTGTTTCCCAATAAAATCAATTTGAAAATATTCCCCGGTTATGAGACAAGATGACAATAGCTATGATTGAGAAAATGTTGTTGATGTTTTAGATAAGGTGATGATGTTTTTATATAACTTGATGTCAGTCAGAATCACTTGGTTGATGGTTTATTGATGTCAATCTGATAGGATAGGTAGGTTGATGGATTGATTTGATAAATTGATAATTCACTCTCAAGATCTAGAGAGACAAACATATCAATGCGCTCAAGATGAGCAAATGGATGATAAGATAAATGATTAACATGAAATGATCAATTGGATGATTTGACTGATGGGTTCTTGATTTTATTGAGAAATAGGCTTCCTCTAGAACACTGATAGTGAGAGGCTTAGAGGTATGGACATTTGATATGATTCAGGTACATATATAGATATAGGTGATGGACAGAGTTAGGTTTCCCTTTGATGATCAGATGGTTAGGTTGCCCCTAGGTAAGCAGATGCATAATAATGATATCCTTGATGTAGCATTCATCATTTGATGGATCATTCATTTGATGATGTAGCCATGATTAAATTCCACCCCCTTGATTAATTAAAATCCCATAAATACAATGCAATACTAATCTATATGAATGCAACTAACTGTCACTTTTTGCAAAAGAAATACAAAAGGAGATATTTTCATCATTGAGCTTTTTGGGACCTGAAAAAGGTACAACCCTCACTGGTTAGATTTGAAAACCATGATGATATGAATACCTCCTTCCTTTGGATTTCAACAATGAAGACGATACAACTCTCATTGGTTCAACCATGGGAGTATGAATACCGCTTTCATCAGATTCAATATTGCAAGTGGATGTTGGAATTAAGATATGGGAGATCTAAATGTCCAAGGTATCCTTTTGCGTAAACAAACAAAGATTAAATCCCTTCCATATGAAAAATGTCCTCGATGACTCTTTGATGGTCATGTCCTTAGACAAAGTCACATACTTCAAATAACCAATCTGAAAAATAGTCACACAGAAATCAAGAAAAATGTCATGTTTTCATCATTGCTAATCTAGTCAAAACATCATGGATTTGCTAGAAAGACATGACTTGAAAATTCAATACCTCATCAAAACCTTATTGCTATTGTTGTATCCATATTTCAAATAGAATTCCATCCATTTCAATCTTTTTGTTTTGTCAATTTTTAATCCTAATAATAATAAGTCAATGAAGGTCAAGGATTATGTTTGTGTCAAGGTCAGATGTGAATTCAACAATGATGTAAATTAAAGGTTCAAGTGTCTATTTGTTGCGGTTTGATACCTTGATTCATGTGAATTAGTGCATTCTTTGATGAAATCCACTAATTTGAATTAATGCCCCCAGTTGAAAATTAATTTTTGAGCGTGAAAAATTTTGAAAATATGACCAAATATCGGTTTATACAAGATACAGCTCAGAGACTTTATGAAAAGATTTTTTGATTTTTTTTGGGTTTTTTAAAGATTTTATTATTATTTTTTATTTTTTAGATTTTTAGAGATTACCAGCTCTCATTTAAGATCACATTGGTTTTCCCCCAATGTCTAGCAAGGTGTAGGACATGACGGATGGATGAGCAAGGTGACATCAAAAATGAATAAGCAATGATGGATGAAGCGTGTGTAGTGAATGTGACCCATAGGACCATCTCCTCAATATTACCAAAGATAAGGAAAAATGATATAGAAATGTGAAGCATGTTTTGGATAAGAGACAAAATCCAAAGATGCAATGCTAGATAGCATATAGGATAATGACCTGGTGTCATGAAAGTGGGTGGTCCAAAAGAGTGGACATGTCAAGATGCTTTTGAGAATGTTTTTTCGCATTTTATGTCATTCATTTTGATCAAGACCAAGGGGTCAATTTGGATAAGATATGGATAGGATAGTACAATCAGGATAAAGGGGTGATGAAATCTATGAGGGGATGATTTGAGATTATGGAAAGATTGCTTAGGAATTATGAAGATGAATTTGGGATAAGAAAGATCATGATATGGTAACATGGATGTCACAAGTGACTAAGCCGATGGAAAGGATAATAGATATCAAGATACTTGATGCTCATGGATATATTCAACCTTGTCAAGATCAAAGGTGAAATAAGGAATATGGATACAAGTGATATGAATGGTAGGAAAATGGGGGATAACATGGATGAAAATTTTCCCCAAGTGTAGAGTGCAAGAGGGAGGAATTATGCATGACGCATGTTTTCTAGGTTTTCATTATGGTACTTGTCCAAGGTGCCACAAGAAGTGGTTTTCACCATAGGATGGATTTATTAATATTTACTTTTGCTACCAAGGTGCCTCTTTTACCAGGTTTTCACCAAGGCACTTTTTCTCTTCTTTTTGTATTTTTTAAAAAAAATTCTCTTTTTTTGTATTTTTCAAAATTTCTCCAACATCCAGATCTTTGAACAATACTCTTCTGAAAGATCATCTATAATTAACCATGACCATGGATAGGATGCTCAAATATATTTATAATGTGGTAATAAAAGACACATATGAAGGATAAAGGTAGATAATGGTGAAGGTTTTATGTCATAGATTAGATAAGAGGGGATGGAAAGATGGAAAGCAAGTGTTGGATAATGCATAGGAGGATAAGAAGCAGGTATTTTGTGTATGGAAATGTTGGCAAGATCAACTTTGACATAAACTTTGAAGAGTGGTGGAATGATGGAGGAACAATGGATGAAGGAGGTGAGGAAGTAGCTAAGATAGTGGATTTTGGGATATAGGAACCCAAAGTAGACTTGGAAAATGGAAAATGTTTATAAGGAGATGGGATGGAAGTCTTTGGAAGCTTGAATGTCAACTTTGATTTTTCTTTTGTGTTAAAGTCTTTCAAAATTGACTTGGGAATCCACATAAATGTTGATTTTTCCTTCTTTTGTGATGCTTTTGAATACATTTCTTCAATGAGGGATTTTGGAACCCACATTTTCTTTGATTTCTCTTTTTTCTTGGTGGACCTTTGTGGTCTCTTTGATATTTATTTTTTCTTTTCATTCACATGTTGATTAAATTGGTTATGGTGACCTTTATACACATGTAAATTCTTGGATTTCTGATTTTTATGTTGCGCATCCAAATTTCTTCCAAAATACTTGAGAATTGTGGGCGAATAGGAATAATATAGAGGATTCATATGGATTGATGTTTGAACATTCTTCAAGTATGTGTTCCTTCATTGATCTTGATACATGGTATGGTAAGTGAGTGGAGAGTTAGGGATGGTAAACATGATTGGTGGAGAAATATAGGGACCCAATATGGATGGAAGGGATGAAGACTTTAGTTTTGGGACATAGGAACCCAAAACAAATTTGGAGGATGGTGAAGTTTGATGCTTACATTTGAATGGAGGGAGATAAGGTGTGAAACGGATATCAACATCTTTGGAATGAGCTGCATTGTTGAGGTTCTCATCTTTAATATTTATCTTTATACCAATAGGCTCATGAATAGCTTTCATAGGAACAAATTTGATAGGATCAATTGATATTTTGGAGAGACCCGCTATATGTCTCTCTGACATCATGTGCTTGGACTAATGAACATCTAGTATTGTATTTTGTTAATACATCAGAAAGTCTCACTAAAATTCTACTTTGAGGTGTTTTAAAATGGTTTAAGGAGTCAAAACACATGGATTCTGTTAGAATACTTCAGGGATAACTGAGGGGGGGGGTGAATCAGTTATCAGTAACTTTAAATCCTTTGTACTTATTAATCCAAATTGATATAACTTAAATGCACATTCAGATAACACATTACACAACACATCAATTTGGTTATGGGAAAACCAAATAGTAAAAACCCGGTGGGAATTAGTACCCACAAAGAACTATATTGTTTATAGTAATCCCTGTTAAAAGATCTTTCAACCCTGTTAGGAGTTGTACATTACAATGAAATAGTATAGTGACCTAATTAAGGGTCAGAACCTGTTAGGAGTATTTTATAATAATGTTGTTAGGGTTGGAGGACTCACTATCCAAGGACTCACTGTCCAAGAGGTGAAGGCTACAACCTTTTGGTTATTTGATACACACTGTATCAACAAGGTGAACTATTGTTTGTGACACTGCTTGTCTGATCAGTTCCTTTTGTGCGCTGATGCTTTAACCTCTTGTAAATCACTACAACAATCTTATCTGTATTCTGAAAGCTTCAACTTCAATATCTATATTATCAACATATGATAAATATAGCTCTGTTGCTTTAACACTCTGCTCTGCTTTTCTAATCTCTGGCTTTCGCAACTATTCTTATTACAAATGACCTTCTATAAGTACATACTCCAAGTATGAGATCATGGGACCTATTAGACAACTCTTCATAACATCCTTGTTAGCTCTACTAAGCACAAAAGCATAATTACAACCACGCAAGTACTAACTAAATAGATGCGTCACTTCACTAAGTCGGCTTCATCAATTTAACCATAACTTTGTAATATTCTTGAAATATGTTTGGCACGTTTAGATTAATATCAACAACTCATAACTAATCATGAATATACACACACATATCATAAAGATAGGTGCAACTCGATGAACATGTTACATATGTCAACCTTAAACCGTTATTCCTCCAGAACTGTAACCGTCACTAACAGAATTACATATCTTTACTGAAACTTCATATCTGGGTCTATGTGTATGAGCATGGCATAGTAAACATGTCAAAAACATGTATCTATCCATCCTATTCTTCATGTCATCATATGGATAAGTAAATATAGAAGTATTGTTGTGTATTATATGTTGTCATCAATGACAAACATACAATCAATCAACTGTTCAGAATCAAATCTCCAAAAATCTCCCCCTTTGGCATTGATGGAAACATATGATAAAAACAACTTTTGTTCATGGTGTCTTCTTTCTTTTACAATCTTCTCAATATCCTCATCAAAGATTCATCTA
>MU226531.1:533590-556301 GCA_018584345.1 Thuja plicata
ATATAACTTAAATGCACATTCAGATAACACATTACACAACACATCAATTTGGTTACGGGGAAACCAAATGGTAAAAACCCCGGTGGGAATTAGTACCCACAAAGAACTATATTGTTTATAGTAATCCATGTTAAAAGATCTTTCAACCCTGTTAGGAGTTGTACATCACAATACAGTGGTATAGTGACCTGGTTAAGGGTCAGACCCTGTTAGGATTCTTTTATAATAACCCTGTTAGGAGTGGAGGACTCACTATCCAAGAGGTGAAGGCTACAGGCTTCTGGTTATTTGATACACACAGTATCAACAAGGTGAACTGTTGTTTGTGACACTGCTTGTCTGATCAATTCCTTTTGTGCACCGATGCTTTAACCTCTTGTAAAGAACTACAAAAATCTTATCTATATTTTGAAAGCTTCAACTTCAATATCTATATTATCAACATATGATAAATATAGCTCTATTTCTTTAACACTCTGCTCTGCTTTTCTAATCTCTAGCTTTCACAACTATTCTTATTACAAATGACCTTCTATAAGTACATACTCCAAGTATGAGATCATGGGACTTGTTAGACAACTCTTCATAACATCCTTGTCGGCTCTACTAAGCACGCAAGCATAATTACAACCATGCAAGTACTAACTAAATAGACGTGTCACTTCACTAAGTCGGCTTCATCAATTTAACCATAACTTTGTAATATTCTTGAAATATGTTTGGTGCATTTAGATTAATATCAACAACTCATAACTCATCATGAATATACACACGCATATCCTAAAGATAGGTGCAACTCGATCAACATGTTACATATGTCGTCCTTAAACCGTTATTCCTCCAGAACTGTAACCGTCACTAACAGAATTACATATCTTTACCAAAAATTCATATCTGGGTCTCCATGTATGAACATAGCATAGTAAACATGTCAACAACATGTATCTATCCATGCTAGTCTTCATGTCATCATATGGATAAGTACATACAGAAGTACTGTTGTGTATTATATGTTGTCATCAATGACAAACATACAATCATTCAACTGTTCAGAATCAAATCTCCAACAGATTCGGGCCTTTAAAACATTACGTCATAGAACTTTGTGATTGAAACTGATCTAAGGATCTGATGGTGAAAAAAATTCAACAGAACTCAATGGTTGGTATGCCTAAGTAATGAGTGTCATGTAAGGGGGATCTAGTGCTTCCAAGCATCTATCTATTTGATTGATTGTGTTATTTTATTGTAAGGGTATTTAACAAGTATTTTTCATCACTAAGTCTAGGTTGTAAATATTCTTGATCAAACAAAAAAACCATTATGTCTGGTGTATGTGTTCTTTCCATAAAAAAATCATTTTCACTAGTCCAACATCAAAATTTGCCCAAAATATTAACCTCCCAGATTAGCATTTTTTCCTATCTTTGGTGTCTGGCTATTAGGTGTTTGTTCCTGAGGACTATCATTTCTACAGTCTATTTTGAGACCTTTCCTATTAAACTAGTAAAACTTTTCATCAATAAGTATTTATGCAGACCAACACCTGCACCTTTCAGTGCTACTGACTAGGACTGGCATCTCTGAATTTCTACAAAGACTTATCCATTTTCATAGTGACACATAATTTTATCCCTTGTCAAACTAATTAGACCAAGACCCTTCAATTGTGATCTATTATCCCCTTTAAATACACAGACATCAATTTTACCCGCATAACCTAACCAAAACCATTGACCATACCTCCCCCATCAACATTAATCATTCCATCCAAGTCATTCATTGACCTTAATATTAATTTAATAAAATCACTTTGCTCCACCTTAATAAAAATCATTATCCAAGGCAATCCAACCCCAATCAATTTTAATCACTCAATCAAACATTGATCAATCTGAATCAATCAAACCTAAGGTTGAAATTTTTTTAAGTGAAATAAATATCCATATCTTAAAATCTACTGTAACTAATTTTATCGCTTTATAACTTTGCCTATCTCAAGTAGTTTACTTAGTCATCCCCTATATTTGTATTTTATTAGCTTAAGGAGTGTCTAACCTTAATTTGGTGATCTTCAAATAATCCATAATCTCGTTTTTCTTGATAACCTATCCGATCTCAAGTAAGAAAGGATACAATCCCAAATCAAATCCCTTTGACCATATTAAGGATCCTTTTTTATAAAGTTTGTTTCAATCTTATCCTCCCAAATCAATCACATCCAATCTTAACCAAAATGCTCAATCAATCCTTGGCCTCATCCTATCAAACCTAATCAAATTATCCTTTAACCAAATATAATTCACCATCATAAAATCTTAACCCAATTCAAGTCATTTAGTCAAACATCAATCTTGATCTCCCCTAGTCCAAAGTTCACCAATCACATATATATACCCAACCCTTTAGACATCCATAATCCTTCATCACCCATTCAACAAACTAAGCATTCATCTAGAATATTTTTCATAGATCTTCACTTCGTATTTCTAAGGTCACTTTTATATTTTCATCACTCAATCACAAGCTAAAAACATGAGGACAACTCGATCAAACACCCGCAACACCAACAACAATAATCAGAACCTGTTTGCAACAACATTTTATGGATGAGGGTGTTCAAGTAGTAGATATAACCAATAATCAAGAGGAGGAATAACTTGTAGAACAACCCGGTATGTCTCCCCATTTGGATAATTTCCTCAAAGACCCTTACAATTTGGAATGGTGGAAAAATATATTAGACATATAAAAGGAGAAATATTTATGAGAATTCAAAGATGGAGTCATGGTTCCTACTGATTTTGATAATCCCTTGCTCTACTATAATGTTACTAAAGCTTGTTTTGTCACAAGTGCCACTACAAAAACTACTAACACCGCTAATCATACCAATACAACCTCATCAAAGGGTAACAAAATACCCTCTTCCATCAACACCTCCACTTCACAAATCACTCAATCATCCCAAACCATTCAATTATCACAAAAAACCATTCAACAAATCCTTATAAATATACCAAATTTAACCTCTCATGCTAGCACTCATACTAAAATGAACACATCTAATTATATAGATACAAATGTGCTAAATATAGGTCAAACCTCCATACCCCTATCTACTTCTAATCACACTTCCTCACTCTTCACAATCCCATCATCTTCCATGAAGACATCTACTCATTAAAGACCACAAGCTACCAATATTTTCCTCCTCAAACATTGGTCTTACATCATCTGCCCTTGGTGGGCTATCTAAGTTTAGGGATTCCCTTACACATCATAATGTTTTTGACATTTCCCAACAAGCTAATGAGATTAAGAGAATTATCCTTAACATGAAAAGTGGAGGTTAAAAGAAGGAATTTTCATTTGATGATATATGTCCCTATTCATTTGATAGATCCATCACAATTCAACCATTCCCCCCCAAATTTTGGGATACGAAAATTTGGTAAATACAAGGGGGAAACATGTCCAACTCATAACCTCAAGTAATTTTTGTGTCATTTTAATAGATCTCCTACAATGAGAATTATATTAAGAGATTATTTTATAGAAGTATCAGAGGCCCCACACTTTAATGGTTCATGAACTTACCACAAGGGTGTTGGTATGTGGCAATTTATCATGCTATACTGTACACTCTTTGCTACAGAAGATACACACTAGCAAGAATCCTACAGATATGTTGAACAGGGTAGTAACTCAAGAGAAACTGGATTATTGCTCAGTTTCTGTAGGTCATCAAGCTTGATCAAAGAGGAAATGAGAAACATACCAGTCCAAGTGTGTGAATCCAGTGGTAGCTTCAGGCGTAGTGGTGTTTCTATAGGATTAGTCTCCAATTCAGAGATTGTTTAGTGTGGAGCCTGATTAGTCTCCGAGTGGGAGATTGTTGGTATTTGGAAAAAGATCATGTTATACTATACATTATTTGCATTTCATGTGGTTCAAGGAAAAAGTCCAAAAAAAATTGGGTTAACTCATCAAGAAATTTTTGCAAACTCGTCAAGCATTTCCCTAAGTTAACTCCTCAATCTTGGTTATCTCATCAAGTATGTATCTAGGTTAACTCATCAAGTATTTTTAGGGTTAATTGGTTGGCCGGTGTTGGTAAACTGCCTAAAAGGCCTATAAATATGTGGTGGTGTAATTTGAAATAATCAAACTATAATTTTTTCTTTGCTAGATAATAAAAACAAATGGACAACTATTTCTCTATGGATGTAGCCCATATTGGGAGAACCGTGTTAAATATTTGTGTTATTGTACTTTTTCTTCTCTTAATTTATGCATTACCTTAATATTGTTTATTTCTCATATCTTCCTAAATCTTAACAAATGGTATCTGAGTGGTGTATAATTTAGTTATTTGGAAGGAAATCTCAGACTCAAGAGGGGGAAATGAAAAGGAAGGAAGGCTTAAGGTTGATAATTTCAATGGCCAAAACTACCAACTATGGAAGATGAAAATAGAAGATTATCTATATCAGAAGGATCTTTACCTGCCATTGGGTGGAAAAGAAAAGAAGGCGTTAAATATGTCAAATGAACAATGGGAGGTTCTTAATAGGAAGGCACTACGAGAAATATGATTGTGCCTAGCATCATCAGTGATTTTCAATATAGAAAAATAAATAACAATGGAGGGTCTAATGAAGGCATTATAAAAACTGTATGAGAAACCCTTGACCTTAAATATGGTATTTCTTATAAAACATTTATTTAATATGTTCATATTTCAGAAGGTGGGTCTATTACTGATCATTTAAATGAGTTTAACATGGTTACTAGTCAGCTAAGTTCTATAAAATTAAATTTTCATGATGGGGTTAGGGCTTTGTTTATTTTATGATCATTGCTTGAAAGTTAGAATGGCTTGTTCATGGATATAAGCAACTTTTTCTTTGGTTCAAACACTTTAAAGTTTTATGATGTTGTTAGTGTTATCCTTTGTGAGGAAATGCAGCAGAAAATTACAAGTGAGACATCAGGTAATGCTTTGACTACTGAAAATAGGGGAAAATAGAGGCAAAGAGGAAAGAGCTTAGGTAATCATGGGAGATATAGGAAGGGAAGATCCAAATCTAGGTTAAATGTGGAGTGTTAGCATTTTGGAAAGAAATGTTGGAAATAATGGAATTATGTGTATTGAGAGGGGAGGGGTGAATCAGTACCCTCAAAACTTTTATCACTTAACCTTAATCCTTTTAGTAATCAATTGTATTACCAACCATATATGCTATTCTATCTTTGTGTATTTTATATCAAATAATAATTCATTTATCATATAAAACATTCATAGAAATATTCATGAAATGTATAGACACATGACACAAGATTTGGTAACGCAAAAAACCCTTGTTAGAAGGTAAAAAATGCAGTGGGGATGAAACCCACAAAGCTTCACTATCTATAGAACGGAAGGGGTCGGTTAAGGCTTACAATTTTGATCACTTCTAATGATCTACCCTATTAGGAGTATCATGTAGAGACTGGTTAAGGTCTACTCTGTTAAGAGCTTTAGCAACACTATTTAGTGTGCACTCGGTTAAGAGATTTACAAGGGATTGTTAAATCCACCTTTCTCAAGGATTTCTTCTATTTGCTACACTTGTTAGAATGTAGTCAAAAATATTTAATGACCTGAGTATATTCAATCTAGAATTGCTGATTACAGATCTAATAAATATTACATGTATATTTATCACCTATTGTGATTGATCAATACCTCTATTCTACTCGGTAGCCTTGAATCTTATTCTTGATAACATGTTTCATCTTTTTTTGTTCTTCTATATAAAACTCATAGTCTGATCCATAGATGTTCTCCTCAGCTAAAATCATCATCACACACATGTGTTCTGATAGATTACATATCTATTTATACAATGAGATTGACCTAAATGAGTTTCATGTATTACAATGATAACTCTATGATCAAAGGTTTATAACTTGACCTTTATCTCCTAGTTTGCATGTTTCTAATTAGTTAGACTCATTAAAACAATTAAAATTACATTTCTTTTCTCTCAAGAAATGGATTTAAAGATAAATATAAAACGCAAGTGTTTTATCTAACATGGAAGTCAGATCCACATTTATCAGGATTCTAATAGTCTCTTGGTAGACTGGTGCTTAGGATTCTCTTTAGTCTATCGGGTTCCTCTATCATATGTTATGTTGGGTTGCACTATACTCTTCTTGTCAGGTTCCTCTGTTAGGTTTTCTTTGTCAATTTTTCTCTGTCAGGTTATTCTTTTGGGTTTGCTCTGTCGGGCTATTCTATCAGGTTTTCTCTATCGGGTTCCTCTTGTAACATTTTCAGGTTTGCACTGTATTGTCAGGTTCCCTTGAACTTGTCTGTCAGGTTTCACTAAACTTGTCTTTTAGTGTTGTTGTTACCGACGGTATCAAAACTATTTTTCCTTTCATACAAATGGAAAAACATGTCTTCAGTCTCCCCCTTTGACATTAGTATCAAAAACTTATATGTGCAAATACTAAGATGTTTAGTAATGTACACCATGTGTTCACCTTGTCATTATGACTCCCCCTATGTATATGTCGATATAGTATAAGTATATGTGTGTACACTTACCTTTATACTATTCTCACTTTTTAGCTTATCATCTTTATCATATCATTTTCCCCCTTGTATCCCCTTGTATCATATCATTTTTCCCCTTTTTTGATAGTAAGGGAAAATGTGTAAGCACTTACAACTTGTCAAAAATGTGGGAATGAGATTTTTTCATGTCCTCCATCATCTTCTCCCATTTTCTTGAAGGTGTTCTAGAGACATGTGCTCCAATGTGATCCTTGTGTGCATATCATAGATGTTGTCGGTGACAAACATCTTCAAGGAGGCAATTAATTGTCTTGTCATTGTCGTATGATGCTGTAGTAGTGTAAGATTGGGTAGCAATAGAGCCTTTAGATCGGTTACCTCATCTCTAAACTTTGATTATGCCTCTTGAATTTGAAGTCTCAACTTCTTTGCTTCCATTACCTTTGCATAATCCAATTGTATTGCATTGTCATCTGTTGAGAGACCTTGAGCACTAGAAGTAGATCTTCATCTATTTGTGCACTCTTTTCACTATTCTCCTTAGTGAATTTCTCTAATGTGCTTAACTTCTGAACTAAGGCTATTGCTTCTGAAATGATAGGTTCTAACTCACCTACTTGTTTAAACAGCTTCACTTTGTTTCTACCACTTCTTGGCTGATTTTCTCGATCAATTTATATTGATACTTTTTCTCTGCTTGTTCTTCAATCTCCTTTTCTGCATCCACATTTTGTGATTGGATTGCGTCGGTAAAAATGGCTAATTGACAATGATAGATGTGTTTTGATCAATTTCTATATCAAGTACTATTTTTTGAAGAATATCCCTTGTTGTCTCAAGTACCTGAGTGTCCTTTGTCTCCTTCTTAAGCTTATCCTGGATAGCTTTTCTTCAACAAAGTTATGCATATTTTGTTAGTGCCTCTGGATCCAATGTCCTTGGATCACAGGCTAGTATCTCAATAATCTCTTCCAATGTAACTAGATTCTTGTTCTTCTTCTTCTTCTTCTTGGAAAGTGTTGTGGAGGGACTTGTATGCAGTACCATAGCAAGTTCCTTTTCTTGGTCTAATGTTCTTGGTGAAGGCTTTGGTGTATGTGTACCTGTATCCTGCTACTTGGTGTCTACCTATCAGTTGGGAGTGGATGTCTCAACATCAACCTTAGCCTTATCTACAACATCTCCTTCAGTATCCTTAGGAGTTGTATCACTTTGTTTCTCTTCTTCACCTTTGTCTTTTTTTTCTCTTCATGTTTCCTTTTGTTCTCTATCTATTATATTTTTTTCTCCATCTTTATTATTCTCATCGGATGTGTCTTTTGGTTCATCTGCACCCTTATCCTCAGGTATGCTTGTATCCTTGTCGGGTGATTTCTCCTTCTCTGATATAATATTGATAGCTTGTATCAATAGTGGTATTTTTCCTGGTGTATCTGCTTGAGCAGTATCTGTTGTTGTGTCTTATTCCTCGGTTTGGTCTGGGGAAACAGTGACATCTTCATCTTTCTTTATTTCATCTGCAGGATCTTCTCCAGTAACATCAATGATAGTGTTATCATGATTTTTTCATCTGTAGTGTCCATATCCTTGTTAGTTATTGTGTTTAATACTTCTTCATTAACATCCTCACCATCATTTATAATAATGTGTATTGGGCTCGCTTTAGCCTGATCTTCTTCATTGTATGGCTTGTCAGTGAGTTCCAATACACACTTGGGGCCTGTGTCCTTTTTGGGTACCTCAAGTATGTTTCTCCATTCATCCTCACTTTCTCTGTCAAGCTCAATTAGATGTCCCTGTAGCAATTTGTAGGCTCTTAATTTTGGTGAGAACCTTTTGGAATATAACTTCATCATTTCTTCAATCTCTTCCATCTTAGATTCAGGTGGAATAACAGAAACTAGGGCTCTTTCCCTTATTTGTTTCTCTTCCTTTGGTGCATATGTCCACCTTGCTAAAATTATGTCTAGAAGTTATTTAGGCATTTTACCTTCAAACTGTATTGATACATATTTGAATACACACATTTTTGTGATGATTGCCTCTTCTAAATTATTCTGATTGTCAGGATCCAATGTTAGCTATTTCCTAATCTTAGGGTCTGTAATTGAACCTGCCTTGATCATTGATGCACATACCTCATCAATTGTGGTAGGGAACTTATTCCTAACCGGTTGTTCATCTTTTTTAGTGTCTGCTATGTCTTTCTTAGTTCTGATGAACCTTTTTCTCCTCTTAGGTTCTGATGTTTTCCCTGTTTGAGGTTTCCTTTTGTAAGTCCTCACATGTCCTTTCTTTACTGGTGATGTACTTTTGTCTTTATTTTTCTGACTTCTAGTCCTTGATGTAGAAGTGGTCCTTGGTTTCTTTTCTAGTGGTGGTGGTGCATTGGACTCTATCGATTCGGAGTAACTCAATTTTTAATCTTCACCGACAGGTGACTATCCATTGGTGTCATCCTTTTGTTCAGAATCTTCATCATTTACCGATAACTTTTTCTTCAGTGTCTTTACCATTTTCTCTTTCTTTTTGTCAATTTTCTTCACAACTAGGCATGTTTTAATTCTTTCCTTGGCTTTCTCATATGTTCCAAACCTAGGTTGTGACTTATCCATTGGTTCATTTATCAATGCTTCAATATCATTGGTGGCTTGATCTATGTTGACCTTATAGTCAAGTGGTGCTAACCATGTTGTTCTTGGTACAGTTAGTTTGATAAATGTGTTATCTGTGTCCACCATAAAGAAAATGTCAGTTTTATACTTTTCTACCAGTTGTTCTAGTATTCTCTTTCTTTTCTGCATTCTTTCCTTAAATATAGTGAAGTATTCATCCATAACTAATACAAAGTTGTCACCTAGTGACTTGATGAATTCACTAATTTGTATGGTAACTGGTCGGGTGGTATCCCAGTTGACATTACCTATGGATGGAAAGAATTTCTGAAAGTACAAAAATGTACACATTAAAAGTGGTCCGAACATACATGAATTGGACTTTGTAGACCTGATTTTCCCCATGTTTTCATTTAACTACTTTAGTAGAAGCTCGGATAGATCTAACTGTAGACCTTTCTTTACAATATTATAAGCAGTGTATACTACTCCACATGCTATGTTGTTTAACCTCCTAGATTGGTATATCTTGTAACCAAGTACACATGCACTAAACTTGAGTTCTAGATTGGTGATGGTGTTAACCTTCAATCCTCTGTTATCCCATACTACACCTGTCATCTTCTCTATCTCAGGAAGAGAAGGGTGTTTGAGAGCCTTGGCTTTGTCGGTTATAGGATAACCGGTCACAACATATATCACATCTCTGGTGATCAGTTTTGGCTCATCTAGCCACATCTTCTATTTGTGCACTCTGCTCAGTACTACCTGAATCCACTTGGTTTTAAACTCCCTCAGGAATATTAGGGCGCATGTCATCCCTTTGACCACGATGTGTTTGTGTTCTTCCTTGATGGTTTCACTTGTACAAATATTCTTGTAAGCTTGATCAATCTCAAGATCTCCTATCTCGGTGATCTTACAATGTATGTAAGCTCGTACATCCTTAATTAGTAAAACCCTAGGTGGAATGACAGAGAACGCACCAGCATCATCGGGTTATGCAGCAACCTCTAGACAGATTTTATACTTAGGTTCTTCATAAGTGGATTTCTTGATCATATTAACCTTCTTCTCCTTAGCATTCTTGATCTTGGTTACATGGGAAGTGGTTTCCATGATTTCACAAATTTAGGCCTTTTCCCGTAAAGTAAAATAGTGAGCTCGATGATTCTTGTTACTTAATTTAACCTTCTGTAGCTGTTGTTTTTCAGAATTTGAATGTCGTGAATTTTCTTGGAGTACTCTGCAATCTGGTCACTTTGTTTTGCTCTTCTCTGCTCTGCTTCATTTCTTAATTTCTTTGTGAATAATAATCTCATATGTTTCCCTATTTATAGATGATGCCCTAAGTGGATCAATTAATGCTCTACCCACTTATCAGGTGTCGAAGATGGATTTTCTTGGGTACACACAAAATTTTGGCTTGGGGTAAGTGATAATTTACTTGACCTTTCACAGGTTTATCGATGGTGCTCGTGAGGTGGCGAAGTCTTCAATGCATTTTACATTATTACCGACGAGTCTCAGATTACATTGATTAACCTGTTTTTCATATGTACACTGATGATTATCGGTATGCTTTGACAACTTATCTTTTGTATGTTAACCGATGCTTTTCAGTATGCATTAACCGACGAGATTAAATTCACATAATCATAACAAGTAATACCATCGTGCATCTTTAATAATGTTGATTTGGGATTTTAACTATGTATAATTAAACTGATGTAAAGTATAACTTGGTATAGTGTAGTTCCATACTTACTTGTTCATCTTAGGTGGGGGTGGTGATGTCACCAAATCCATTGGATAAGGTTTCACCAATTGCATTGCTTGGTCCAGCATCATCATTGTTTGTAGCTTTCCTCCACATTTTGTTTCTCATCTTCCTAATTTCTTCAATGGTGTTTCCATTGGCAAAGGTGTTTTTCTCTGTCACTCGGTCTTTGTAGTCCTTGCTTAGATGACCAACTTTATGACAGTGTAAACATGTCATTCCAGGGTTAGTTTAGCTCCTACACTTTCTCATCCATTTTCTCATGCAGTTTGTAGATATGTGTCCAAATCTTCCACATGTTGTGCAAATTGCCCATGTATTGTAATCCCAAACATATGAGTTACTGAATCTTTTCAATTGATAGGCAGTATTTTCTTTAGGCTTCCATGATTGTCTTTTCTTCTTCTTGCATTCAAGAGATGTGTGTTCATGCATTTTGCAAGTAGGATAGTATTTGTCCATGTAGGTTTCCTTCTTTGGTTGTTTCACCTTAGATTTACATTCATATGCTTTATGTCCTTTCTTGTTACTTTGATAAAAAATTCCTATGAATAAAGGTGTCAATTTAGGAATGCCTTTTATTTTTCTTCTACAAATATTTGATGTGTGGCCTGGTTTTCTACGGTGATTGCATGACTTATTTCTTGGTCTTGGATTTGTGTAGACATTCTTCAAATCAGCTTGGTATGGTGATTCTCCATTCTCGGCATACCCTAGTATGGTAATTTTGTTGACTCTTCTTTGTCCATTTTGAAAATCATCCATCCTTTTGGTGCTTACTTCAGCTCTCTTGATCATGTCATTGTGTTGTTGCTAAATTCTTACTTCATGCTTCAATCTTTCATTTTCTTCTCTTAGCTCACCAATAGCTTCCAAATTTCTATTCAGTTCTATGTTCATTTGGTTTTCCTCCTGACTCATAAGAATAATATGATTGGTGATCTCATGATGATGTTCAGTAAGTCTTTGTATTTATGACTCTTTCTCTTGTATATTTTCAATAATATTCCTCCTATCATCAATAGCTAGTGTTCTTTCTTTCTCATCTTGTCTAGCATTATTCATAACCTCAATCATTCTTACCATATGTGCCTCTTGACTGATTTGCAGTGATTTTACTTGTCTAGTCAGATGTTGATTGATTTCATTTAGGCTTGTAATGCTTCCTTCAGATGTGTCTGATGTATTTCTTGTTGTAGATCCTGAAGACTCAAATAAATCATGTATCTCTTCCTCATGATAGTCTGTTTCATTACAGTGAGATGTCATAGCCTTTCTTTCATCCAGCAACTATCTCATCTTGATTCTAGCTTCTTTATATTTCTCATGGAAGATTTGTATCTCTAACTTCTAATTCTCAATACTCTTGTCTAGCTTGTACCTTTCCATTGTATGATATTTTCTCTTAAGTATTTAAAATTTTCCAAATAAGAGTGTTGGGATTAATGTGAAGTAGTACTAAGAGGGGAGGGGTGAATCAGTACCTCTAAAACTTTTAACTCTTTTCACCATTCATCATTAGAAATCATTCTTTACTGTATTACCGACCATTACTATTGTTCTTTCTTATGCATGTAACATTAATTTATAATCTTTAATTTTTTTCAACATTCATAGAAACAATCATGAAAGTAATTAACACATAACACAAGATATGATATCACACAAAAATAAAGTTAGGAAGTAAAAACTGCGGTGGGGATGGTACCCACAAAACTTCACTATCTACAGAATGGAAGGGAGCCAGTAAAGGCTTACAATTGATCACTTCTGATCATCTACCCTATTAGGAGTATTAAAGTGGAGACCTGTTAAAATCTACTATGTTAAGAGCTTTAGAAACATTGATTTAAGTGTGCACTCAGTTAAGAGATTTACAATAGGACTGTTAGGTCCACTTTTCTTGAAAGGATTTCTTAAGTGTACTACACTTGTTAAAATGAGTAAAAATGTTGACCTGACTATATGCAATCTACAATTGTTGATCACATATACATTAATGCTCTCATAATAAGAATATCACCTTAAGTGATTGATGAATACCTTTTCTCTTCTCGTTGGTAGCCTGTATTCTTGTTCTTGAAACTGATTTGATTTTTTTTCTGTCCTTCTGCATGAAATCTCTTGTCTGGTCCTTAGATTCTCTTCATGGATACAATCTTCATCGAAAAACAACATGTTCACAGTAGATTGAGCATCTATTTTTACAAGTATTTGACCTATCTTAGAATCACGCATTACAATGTTAACTCTTAGATCCAAGGTTTACAACTTGACCTTGATCTTTAGTTTGCATGTTTTAAATTAGTAAAACTAATTAAAATAATAATAAATACATTGCTTCCTCTGCACATAATGGTTTTAAAAACAAATCAAGAAGCTATATATACAACTTCAGTGGTTTATTTGACGTGGAAAGCCAGATCCACTTTTTGTGGGATGTAACTAACTGTCAGTTCTTGGTCATCGGTTTGAACTGAAAGTCTATTGGCATTTCTTTGTTGAACTGGTCATTGGGTTCCCTTCATCTGTCAGGTTCCTCTCTTTGTTGTTCCGTTGGGTTGCATTGTTGTCAATCATTGGGTTCCTTTAACCTTTTTGTCATCGGGTAACACTAAATAGTATTTGTCAGGATGCTTTGAACTTGGCAGTATCAGGTAACCTTGGCGATGGGTAGTGATGTACCCTGTCTATTGGTGTAGTGTAAACTGATGGTATAGATCATGTTTTTCCTTGTATATACTAATGGAAAAATATACTGCCTTCAATCTCCCCCTTTGAAATTAGTATCAAAAACTGATATGTGCATAATACAAAATTATTTAGTATGTACACCATGTTTATATCCTTTTCATTATATGACTCCCCCTAACTGTATGTGTCAGTATAGTATAAGTATATATGTACATGTATACTTGCCTTTGTACTATACATTCCATGTTCTTTGTTCTTTCAATTGTTTGATTGTATGTACAATTCATTCCTCCTTTCACTTCCCCCTTCTTTTACTATGTTTGTACATATCACTTCCCCCTTTATTTGATACTCGTGACAAAAATGTACAACTTATAAGTGTAACACCCCAAAATTGGCATCTTGCAACCCTAACCAATTTTGTTGCATTTTTTATTCTTTTGTATCATCAAAGTCCTATTGTACTAGGCAATTCTGAATTTTAACTGACTCTACTCGACCTAAGTGTCAAATGTAGAAAATCCTAAATATGCATTAATCATACATCATATTTAATTCCTACATATCTATTGGCTAAACAAACCCTATGATTGAATTAATTTAATTATAAAGTCCTAGCACTTTAATTAAATTAAATTCACCCTCTTTAGCTAAGACACATAAAAAGGGAATTAAATGATATTTAATTATTAAATAAATATCCTCATTTTCAATAATTGAATTTAATTATTCAGATAATTGAGAAAAAGAAATTATGAGGTCATATTCTATTTTATTAATTAAATATTGTCAACAAAATCTTCTCTTTAGTTCAGAATTGGAAACTTCTCTTTAATTATGCTTTAAAGAGAAAGAAAATAGATAAAACAAATAAAATAGTTAAAATCAAATAAATCAAATAGTTAAATCAAATAAAACAATTAAAATCAAAGAAAGAAAATAGTTAAAGCAAAGGGAAAACAATTTATTGTATTCTTTTAAAAAAAGCTTTTTATTTTAAACTGGCTTTTCTATCTGTTTTATTTCAAAAAGGAAAGTTTCTATTCTGAACAACCTCTGAGTCTATAAAAGAACTCTCATCTCTCATTCAAATGCCTTCCTGAATTTCTAGTCATATGCATTGTTAGAATACTGAATTGTTGCTACATTCTTAGTTCATAATCTCATATAGAATAATCTCATTTTGCAATAGATTAATTTCAATTTCTAGAATAATTGCACTGAAATCATGGCATAGTTTTAATCTCATTTCTAGTTTAATGGATCATTTAGATTAATCTTGCATGTTTCATTTCTAGATTAATCATTGCTTTGCATTCATGGAAGCATAAATCCTTCATTCTAGATTGGTCTATGGTTGTGAGACTCTCGTTCTAAGAGCTATTTTGAAACCCCGTCTGGATAGAAGGCAATAGGTCAAATCATGCAGACAGACAGGATGAATAATCTCATATTCAGTCTTGTGTGTATCTGATGAAGAAGGACTATGTTGAAGTGTAATGGTGAGTTAACAAGGCCAAATTTACCACATATAACAAGTTGCCAAAAATGTGTAACTTACAATGTGTCAAGAATATGTGAGTGGGTGTTCTTGATGTCTTCCAACAATTTCTACCATTTTTTTTCTTTTAGGAGTTCTAGTGCCATGTGCTCTAGCTCTAGCTTTGCATGCATATCATAGATGTTGTCTAGGATAGACATTTCTAGGGTGGAAATTAGTGCATTTGCCTCTGTCATATGTTTCTTCAGTTGTGAGACTTTTGGTAAGAGTTGTGCTTGTATCTCATTTACCTCATCTCTAAACATGGTCTCTGTAATCTGTATGTCTTGTCTCAATTTTTGAGCCTGTTTGAGTTTCTCATTGTGCAATTTTATTGCCTCTTCATTATTTGTGAGACTTTTTGCACTTGTTTGAAGATTAGCATCTATTTGTGCTATCTTGTCAGTATACTTTTGTGTGAGTTGATCAAGTGTGCACAATTTTTCTATCAAAGTAATAGCTTCTGAGATGATTGGATCAATTGTGCTTACCGATTCAGAAAGCTTTACCTTTTTCAATGTCACTTCTTGGCTTATCTTTTTTGCTAGCTTGAACTCATACTTCTGTTCAAGTATTTCTTCCATGACCTTCTCAGCATCAATGTTCTGATATGTGATTGCCTCTGTGAGAACCACTAGTTGATCAAACATTGGGGTTGTTTTATCAACATCTACATCTGGTACTATTTGCTGAAGTATACCTCTTGCTACTTCTAATACCTTTGCCTCCTTTGTGGCTTTCCTTAATTTTTCTTGTATTGCTTTTCTCTCACATATTCTTGCATACTTGGTCAATTCAGTTGGCTCTAATGTCCTCGGATCACAAACCCGAATCACAATGATTTCATCTAGAGTTACTGGATTCTTATGCTTGCTCTTCTTCTTCTTTGAGACTTATGGGGATGCAGATGTATGAATGAACATTGCTAGTTCATTTGTCCTCTCTGAAGTGCTTGGTGAAGGCTTTGTTGATGATGCTTCTTGTGTTTTCTACTTGGTTTGCACCTTTCAGTTTTGTGAAGATGTCTCTTCACCAACCTTAGGTGACTCTGCAGATTTTTCTTTTATTTTCTTCTCTAGCTCATCTTCCTTTGCTTCTTTACTCTTATCTTTCTTCTTGTCCTCTTCTACCTTTTATGTTTCTTATTTATTTTGATTAGTAGAGTTATCTTTCTGATCATCAGTTGCAGCTTGCTCTGCAGTTGTATCCTTTTTATTATTTGTGGTGTCTTTTGCTTCATCATCACCCTTGTCCTCGGGTGTGCTTGTATCCTCTATAGTAGATCCTTCATTACCCTCTAGTATATTGATTTCCTTCATTAATATAGGCATATTTCTTTGAGTAATAGCTTGTGCTTTGTCTAGAGTGGTGTCCTGCTCATCAGTTTGGTCTTTTTGAGCAGTGACATCCTCATATTTTTGTACTTGCTCTATAGGGCCTGGTTCTATTAAGTCCATGACTGATGTGTCCTATCGTGTCTCATCAGCAACAATTGTATCTTTATCCTCTGATGTCTTCAATTCTTGTTTCCTTCCCTAATCCTTAAGTGTTATGAATATTACATCATCTTTCTTCTGCAGATCTTTATCAGAGTCATAGTGTGTGATGTCTTGTTTGTCAAGATCATCCATGACTTTGTCCAAATCTATTGGCTCCATATCTTCAACATTGTCCAAAGTAATTTTCTGAGGACTTTCCTTGTCTTTCTCCTCCTCTCTATGAGGTGTGTTGGTGAGAAGTAACTATTCCTCACAACTTGTTGACTCTGCTGGCAGATCTAGGAGTTGTCTCCATTTTGTTTCAGTCATTGTGTCTAGCTCTATAAACTTATCTTCAAGCACTTTGTAAGCCCTTATCTTGGCTACAAACTTTCCTAAGTGCTTCTACATAATTTCTTTGATTTCTTCAATATTAGATTTGGGAGGCATAAGTGTAACAAGTACCCTCTCCCTTGCTTCTCTTTTGGTTTGTAGAGCATATGACCACTATTGTGATATTCTATTACCCATCTCTTTAGGTATTTGGTTGATAAATTTAGCTGGTACATATTTGAATTTTACCATTGACCTGATGATTGCCTCTTGTATCTTATTTTGGTCCTCTGGTTTGAGTGTATCCTATTGTCTGATTTTCTTATCAGTCATTGTACCATGTGTAGCAATAGATTTAACAGCCTCATCAATAGTTAGATTTTTTAAATTCTTCTTTGTCACATCAGGCTTGTCATCTTTTGTGTCTTCTATGTCATCTTTTGTCCGCACCAACCTTTTTCTCCTCTTTGCAGGTGTAGTCTTCACAGTTTTTTCCTTTGTTTGCTTTGTTGGTTGCTTCCTCTTATAGGTCCTTACTTGACCTTTCTTAAGAGGTGTGGTATCAGTCTTAACAGTTTGACTCCTTGTCCTCTACTTCTTTGTAGGAGGTTGAGGTGTATCAGATTTAGTTTCCTCAGAGTCCGATTTCTTCTCATCTTTCCCTTCACTGATGGTGCCTTTTTCATCAGTTTCCTCAGTTTGTTCTTGTTCCTCCTCATTTACCGATAGAATATTTTTAAGATTCTTGACCGTCTTATTTTTCTTATTGATAGTATTCTTAATTTATAGGCCTCTATTTATCTTTGATCTGGCCTCTTCATAGGTTCCAAACCGTGGTTTCTTGTTGTCAATAGGCTCATTGATTAATGCATCAATAGCATTGGTTGCTTGATCTATGTTGATTTCATAATCAAGTGGGGCTAACCAAGCTGTTCTTGGTACAACTGGTTTTATGTGGATGAAATTAGTATCCACCATAAAATATATTTCATCCCTATGTTTTTCAATAAGTTGTTCAGGGATCCTTGTCCTTTCCATCATCTTTTTCTTGAATTCAAGGAAGTATGCAGTCATAAAAGATTCAAAATTATCTCCTAGTGACTTAATTAGTTCACTAATCTGTAATGTGATCAGTTTTATGGTGTCCCATTTCACTTTTCCTACTGAAGGAAAGTATTCTTGAAAGTAGAAAAAGATGCACATGATAATTAAGTCAAGCTTACATGAGTTAGTCTTTGCAGACCTTATTGTGTTCATGTTTTCATCAAGTTGTCTCAACAGGATCTCACATGGATCCATTTGTATGCCCTTGGTCACCATTTTTTAAGTTGTGCTTACTGATATTACTAATATGTTGTTCAGTCTGCTTTCCTGAAAGATCTTGTACCCAGTCACACATGCACCGAATCTCAGTTCTTCGTCGGTGATGGTGTTCACTTTCAGACCTCTGTTATCCCATTTAGCTTTAGTAAGCTTTTCAAATTTTTGCCTGGAAGGATGTTTGTGACCCTTAGGCTTGTCAGTTATTGGATAACTAGTGACAGTGTGAAGTACATCCTTAGTGATTTTCTTGGTTTGATCTAACCACAACTTTTGGTCATGCATTCTGCTAAGTACCAATTTGATCTAGTTGGTTTTGAAGTCCCTTGGGAAATATAGGGCATTATTTATCCCTTTAACCTCTAAGTGTTTGTGCTCTTCCTTCAAGTTTCATTCTACATCACAAAGCTTCTTGTAAGCTTCATCCATCTCTAGATCACCTATTTCAGCAATTTTGCAGTGAATGTAGGACCTTACATCCTCTATTAGCAAAACCCCAGGTGGAGTCTTAGAAAATACATCACTTTCATCGGGTTGAGATGCAATCTCCAAGCATATCTTGTATTTGGGTTCTACATAGGTTTTATTCTTGATTAACCTAACCACATTCTTCTTATCACTCTTGATCTTAGTGGTTCTTGAGGTGGTTGCCATCATTTTTCAAGTTTTAGGGCTTTCTTGAAATTTAGGGCTTTCTTGAAAAATAACGACGAAGATCTTTCGGTGCCCTCGGTATTTAATTTGATCCATGATAATGGTGAATAATTTGTTTTCTATGTGCTTGGATCGAGTTGAGTTTGCTCTGCTAAATGCTCTTCAATCACTCTATTTTTCACTCTCTTTTTCTCTTCAAATCACGGGTGCAAAATGAAGTGCTCCTGTCAACTATTTATAGACTTTTTGCACTAAGTCTTTGTCATAAATGCTCAATGACTCATCGGGACATGAATACAAAGTTTGTCAGGAAGACTTTCAAAATCATTGTCTGTGTTGTCAGGATGCTCAGGATGGCTGTTAAGAATTTTTCTTTTACCGATGGAGATCAATATTCTGTCATGACAACTTTAGAACTTTGCTTGCTTTACCGACGGGTGTCACGTTACATTGGCAACTTAACCATTTATGTGTTGATCAAAAATTTCCGGTAAGTGTCAAATAGCTCATCCATTATGTTCACTAATGATTTTTGGTATGTGTATACCGACGGGGTTGTTTTCTCATAATTGAAACAAGTAACATAATATGCATCTTTATTTATGTAGATTTTGACTATCTATCAATTGTATAATGGAACTGATGCAAAATATGACTTGGTGTAGTGCAGTTCCATACTTACTTGTTCAACTTAAGTGGGGGCAGTGATGTCACCAGATCCATTGGATGGGGTGTCACCATTTGCATTGCTTGGTCCAACTTCATCATTGCTTTAATCTTTTCTCCACATTTTGTCTCTAGCCCTCCGGATATCTTCAATGGTGTTTCCATTGGGATATGTTCTTGTCTCTATCATTCAGTCTTTGCAATCCTTTTTGAGATCACCAACTTTGTGATAGTGTAAGCATGTCATTTCGGGGTTTGACCAGCCTCTAGACCTTTTGGTCCATGCCCTCATGTAGTTTGCAGCAATGTGACCATATCTACCACATGTTGTACATTTTGTCCAAGTATTTTAGTCCTATACATATTGATTACCAATTCTCTTTGGTTGATAGGGATTTTCCTGACCTTTAGGCTTCCATGCTTGCATTTTCTTTTTCCAGCATTCAAGGTTTGTGTTCCCATTCATCTTGCATGTACGATAGTATTTTTCCATGTAGTTTTCCTTCTTTGGTTGATCCATCTTAGACTTACATTCATAAGCTTTATTTCCTTTCTTGTTACTGTTACCCAAATTTCTACATCCTACGCAATTTGGCGATCCTCTGTGTTTCCCGCCCAAAAAATGGCTAGTTCCTTTCAAAAAGGTCTTTTCCTTGTCTCATCGTGCAGTCGCGGTGATTTCACGTTCAAGTCATTGAGTTGTGCGAGTGCGCGACGAGCTGCCAATCGCAGTCGTCGCGCAATCGCGATCTATTTTTGCAAAGGTATTTTCTGTCTGCGAGTGAGCGACGAGCTCAAATGGGTATGCATCGCGCAGTCGCGCTGACAATTTCAACAGGCCAAAAGGGTCCACGACCAAGCGACCAAAGGATGTGAGGAGCTCATCGCTCAATCGCTACAGTTGTCAGATAAAAGGAAAAATGGCTCGCGGGTATGCGACCATGTAAAAGATAACTCGTCGCTCACTCGCCGAGTAATGAACAAGAAAAGAAAATAGTCTGTGGGTCTGCGATGAGCTGAGGGAGTAATGTTGTCGCGCAGTCGCCGAGGAAAAAGGTGAATGAAAAGAGAGCTCACGACTACGCGATCACTAAAGGATAGCTGCTCATCGCTCAATCGCCAATGTTTCAAAGTAAATGGTTTTCAGCTCGCGACTGAGCGATCAACAAAAGAAAAGGCCTCGTCGCTCAGTCGCTGGACAAGGAAAAGGTGGGACCCATCCTCAGTCGCTTGATCGCATGAAGAATTCCATGGTCAGTAAAATGTCTTCCGACTTGGCTACCATCCCTTGGTTGCCTTGTCGCCAGAACAGAGAGGTGACTCAGCTTCCCCAGTCTGCAACAGATGGACCAGTGGCCGTGTGACAGGTGGCATATGACAGGTGGATGTGGGTCCTCAATCGGGTGATCGCCAAATAGGGGAAATGGATCAAGCGACTTCGAGACTAAGTGTTTCATTACCTCAGTCGCGGGATTGCTGGATGATTTAAGGGTATGCCCAGTTTTGAAGTGATTAAATATCATCCGTCCGATGCAAAGCACAGATGATCTAACGGTGGTCGCATGGTCGGGTGATCAAAGTGCCCTACAGAGAAAGTACTCCCGACTCAGCGACAGGGGTCAGTCGGGATGTCGCTAGAAAGATTGAAGGACACATAAAAAATGTTAAGAAAAGTCAAAGGGCTCGGTGCTGGGTTCTCCCGACTTGGCGACTAAGTGTGGTCGCGTGGTCTCGAGACAGGAAGATAGCATCTGGCGATCAGGCGACAAGCCGTGATGGTCTGAGGTGACAGTTAGGCGCTGGGTCACTAGAAGAAGGGTGAGTTAAGTAAAAGGCCTCGCGACTTTAAGTTTTCACGGTCACCTTGTCGCTGGATCTGGCTCAAGTTAAACAGAGGTTAAAAGACCATTGTCGCCTAGTCTGGAGATTAAACCATGGTTAAGAGGAAGTGCTCACGACAAGGAGACTAGTCGTTGGTCGCGTTATCGCTGGACTTTGAATTTGAATATTTGGCGGCAGATTTGGCACTGTGAACGCTTGGCAGCCATGGTTCCTCTGTGCTCATGTTCCAGAATTGATCAGGGAGGTTTCAATTGCAGAAGACCATGCATAGTGAGTCTGTTGATCCCTGGGATAGATTTGCTCGATGGAGAAACAGAAGATCCAGAGACGTGGAAGGTGATGCAGAGTCCAATCATGAAGTTATTGCTCTCCAGGTGCAGTTGGCAAAGGGACATGGTCATGATCGATGGCTCATTGATGAGAATTTGAGCGGCGGCCATCAAGGGTCACTTCCCATCCTGGGGGACTATGATCAGTTGGTGAGCATTCATGGCAGAGACTTAGTTGCAGAATATTGCTCATGATTTCAGTTTGCGTGTCTACGATGCGTAATCAAGTACAGGGATGGGCGCAAGATAGAGGATCTGATCGATTCACCTTGATACACATTTATGACCAGATTACATTTTGTACTAGGGTCAATTATTACATTGTAAATCTGTAACCCTAGCTAGGTTTTGGACTCCTGCCTGCATGCATGGGAGTATTAAAAGTTTTTTTGGAGCCTTAGTGCTCAGATTTTGGCATTTTGTAAGGAGAATTTGTTCTCTCTTGGAGTTATCTGTGGCATTCTTTCTGCCCTCTGGCTTTTACATTATGTAATTCTCTCATTGATCATACAAGCATTCTGGAAGTACTTTGTGATAATTCTTCATATCCCTATGCTTCCTTGTTTGTATTATCTCTTATTGGATCAAAGTTTATGAATGTGATTAATGGACATTGGGGTTCCCAGTCCCTCTCATTTTCTACAAATCTGTGTGTTATTGTGTTTGATCTGATTTAGATGTTTTGTGGGTATACTTCAGCCCCTAGCAGTCTTGTCTCATTCCTACACCTAGTTGCAGAGAAGGATGTTTGTTTGCAGATCATAGGTCGAGTCTTTTGTTCAGGCCTTCCTATGAAATACTTATGCAAGCCTATCTAGTGAGTTGTGACTTATTTGACCTGGTTCTTCCATTGATTCCATCCCTCTATACTGAGATCCAAGCCCTA
>MU226531.1:564710-581296 GCA_018584345.1 Thuja plicata
AAGGATGTTGTTTAATCCTTAGCAATTAGGCTTTTCTTGTCTCTGAACTGTGAATCAGGATTAAGAGGTAACAAGATTCAAACAAGTATATCAAGCAATATAGTTCATGCAAGAAAAATCCCTAACAGATTGTCCTGCCTTCAGACTTTCAAGAGGCTGCCCCATCAGATACTTGGCCCAGAAGGAGTTTACCGAGGTTCCTCCACATGCTCAATCAGAGGAAGGTAAACTTGATCTCATTTTTACAGAGGCAAGTCTTAATTACTTGATAAATATTTATGTGCCTCTGGTCCTTCTAGTTACCCTTGTGCACTCAATGCAAAATATACTGATGAGGAAGGGTAGCTATTTTTCACAACCAGTAAATGGTTTTGTTTGACCAACTTTTGCACTGGTTAGTTTAGCTTTAGTTTAGGTTTCCTGTTTTTCTTCCAGTTTTCTAGTATAGTTTCCTGCTTTCCAAGAAGTGCACGAGCACAGTTTGCCCTGTCGAAGTTTTATGTTCTGAGAATGAATCCATGCCCAATGGATATGTCAAGGCCACTGATCAAATGTCTAGCAGGCTGACATCCCGCAGAGGTCGCCAAAATGTTACCCAAATTTCTACATCCTGTGCAATTTGGCCATCCTCTGTGTTTCCCGCCCAAAAAATGGCTAGTTCCTTTAAAAAAGGTCTTTTCCTTGTCTCATCGCGCAGTCACGGTGATTTCACGTTCAAGTCATTGAGTTGTGCGAGTGCGCGACGAGCTGCCAATCGCAGTCGTCGCGCAATCGCGATCTATTTTTGCAAAGGTCTTTTCTGTCTGCGAGTGAGCGACGAGCTCGAATGGGTATGCATCACGCAGTCACGCTGACAATTTCAATAGGCCAAAAGGGTCCGCGACCAAGCGACCAAAGGATGTGAGGAGCTCATCGCTCAATCGCTATAGTTGTCAGATAAAAGGAAAAATGGCTCGCGGGTATGCGACCATGTAAAAGACAACTCGTCGCTCACTCGCCGAGTAATGAACAAGAAAGGAAAATAGTCTGCGGGTCTGCGACGAGCTGAGGGAGTAATGTTGTCGCGCAGTCACCAAGGAAAAAGGTGAATGAAAAGAGAGCTCGAGATTGCGCGATCACTAAAGGATAGTTGCTCGTCGCTCAATCGCCAATGTTTCAAAGTAAAGGGTTTTCAGCTCGCAACTGAGCGATCAACAAAAGAAAAGGCCTCGTCGCTCAGTCGCTGGACAAGGAAAAGGTGGGAGCCATCCTCAGTCGCTTGATCGCGTGAAGAATTCCATGGTCAGTAAAATGTCTTCCGACTTGGCTACCATCCCTTGGTCGCCTTGTCGCCAGAACAGAGAGGTGACTCAGCTTCCCCAGTCTGCAACAGATGGACCAGTGGCCGTGTGACAGGTGGCATATGACAGGTGGATGTGGGTCCTCAGTCAGGTGATCGCTAGACAGGGGAAATGGATCAAGCAACTTTGAGACTAAGTGTTTCATTGCCTCAGTCACGGGATCGCTAGATGATTTAAGGGTACGCCCAATTTTGAAGTGATTAAATGTCAGCCGTCCGATGCAAAGCACAGATGATCCAACGGTGGTCGCGTGGTCGGGTGATCAAAGTGCCCTACAGAGAAAGTACTCCCGACTCAGCGACAGGGGTCAGTCGGGATGTCGCTAGAAAGATTGAAGGACACATAAAAAATGTTAAGAAAAGTCAAAGGGCTCGGTGTTGGGTTCTCCCGACTTGGCGACTAAGTGTGGTCGCGTGGTCTTGAGATAGGAAGATAGCATCTGGCGATTAGGCGACAAGTCGTGACGGTCTGAGGTGACAGTTAGGCGCTGGGTCACTAGAAGAAGGGTGAGTTAAGTAAAAGGCCTCGCGACTTCAAGTTTTCACGGTCGCCTTGTCGCTGGATCTGGCTCAAGTTAAACAGAGGTTAAAAGACCATTGTCGCCTAGTCTGGAGATTAAACCATGGTTAAGAGGAAGTGCTCGTGACAAGGAGACTAGCCACTGGTCGCGTTATCGCTGGACTTTGAATTTGAATATTTGGCGGCAGATTTGGCACTGTGAACGCTTGGCAGCTATGGTTCCTCTATGCTCGTGTTCCAGAATTGATCAGGGAGGTTTCAGTTGCAGAAGGCCATGCATAGTGAGTCTGTTGATCCCTGGGATAGATTTTCTCGACGGAGAAATAGAAGATCTAGAGACGTGGAAGGTGATGCAGAGTCCAATCACGAATTTATTGCTCTCTAGGTGCAGTTGGCAAAGGGACATGGTCATGATCGATGGCTCATTGATGAGAATTTGAGAGGCGGTCGTCAGGGGTCACTTCCCGTCCTGGGGGACTATGATTAGTTGGTGAGCATTCATGGCAGAGACTTAGTTGTAGAATATTGCTCATGATTTTAGTTTGCGTGTCTACGATGCGTAATCAAGTACAGGGATGGGCGCAAGATAGAGAGGATCTGATCTGATTGATTCACCTTGATACACATTTATGACCAGATTAGATTTTGTACTAGGGTAAATTATTACATTGTAAATCTGTAACCCTAGCTAGGTTTTGGACTCCTGCCTGCGTGCATGGGAGTATTAAAAGTTTTTTTGGAGCCTTAGTGCTCAGATTTTGGCATTTTGTAAGGAGAATTTGTTCTCTCTTGGAGTTATCTGTGGCATTCTTTCTGCCCTCTGTCTTTTACATTGTGTAATTCTCTAATTGATCATACAAGCATTCTGGAAGTACTTTATGATAATTCTTCATATCCCTATGCTTCCTTGTTTGTATTATCTCTTATTGGATCAAAGTTTATGAATGTGATTAATGGACATTGGGGTTCCTAGTCCCTCTCATTTTCTGCAAATCTGTGTGTTATTGTGTTTGATCTAATTTAGATGTTTTGTGGGTATACTTGAGCCCCTAGCAGTCTTATCTCATTCCTACACCTGGTTGCAGAGAAGGATGTTTGTTTGTAGGTCATAGGTCGAGTCTTTTGTTCAGGCCTTCCTATGAAATACTTATGCAAGCATATCTAGTGAGTTGTGACTTATTTGACCTGGTTCTTCCATTGATTCCATCCCTCTATACTGAGATCCAAGCCCTAATTTCGGTGCATCACCTAGTAGGTAGTTTGCTTTCAGTCATTTCCCTTTCATGCAATCCTCCTATCCCTTTCCCTCAAGAGATTTACTTTCTTGTTTAAAAGCAAATTAAGGTGATTATCCAAGAGGAACCAGCCTAGAACCTGGAGGTCTCATCTTGGTTAGCATAAGGTCCCACAACCTTGAGATGATTCCCATGTTATACTGGATTATCAAGACCAAGAGAGCTTGAGATCAGAGGCGCAAATTCAGTGTATAACAGTTACATTTGTAATAGAATCATATGAATGAAGATGTAGATTTAGGAATACCTTTCATTTTGCCTCTACACACATTTGATGTGTGGCCTTGCTTTCCACAGTGCTTGCATGTCAACTTTCTTGGTCTTGGATTTTCGTAGGCATTCTTTGTATTGGCTTGAGTTGATGATTCTCTATTTTCAGTAAAGCCTAGACCGTTGTTTTTGTTTTTGACTCTTCATTGTCCTTCAAGAAAGTCACCCATTCTTTTATTGGTCTCTTCAGTCTTTCTGATAACTTCATTATGTTGTTGCTGAATTCTAACCTCATGCTTTAATTTTTCATTCTCTTCTCTTAGTTCACCGATAGCCTGTACTCTTTCAATGAGTTCTATATTCATTCTGTTTGCTTCTTGACTCATTAGAATAATCTGATTTGTAATCTCATGGTGATGCTCAGCATGTCTTTGAATTTCTAACTCCTTTTCTTGTAGTTTCTCTGTAATCTTCCTTTTGTCATCAATAGCAAGTGTTCTTTCTATTTCAGCTTGTCTAGCAGAACTCATCACATCAATCATTCTCACCATCTGGGTCTCTTGACTGATTTGCAGCATCTTTATTTGTTCTGTAAGGTGTTGATTGATCTCCTTCATATTTGTGATGTTCTCTTCTTATGTATCCAATACATTACTTGTATTTGATCTTGAAGATTCAAAGAAATCTGGAATTTCTTCTTCTTGGTAATCTTTTTCATTGCTCCGATCATCCAACAGCTCTCTCATCTTGATTCTCACTTCTTTATACTATTCATAGAACATATGTATTTCAAGATTTTTATTCTCAATATTCTTATCAAGTTTGTACTTCTCCATTGTATGATCTTTTCTCTTAATCCTTTAAGCTTTCCAAGAAGATACTTAGCTCTGATACCAATTGTTGGGATTAATGTGAAGTAGTACTAAGAGGGGAAGGGTGAATCTGTACCTCTAAAAATTTTAACTCTTTTCACCATTCATCATTAGCAATCATTCTTTACTGTATTACCGACCATTACTATTGTTATTTCTTATGCATGTAACATTAATTCATAATATTTAATTTTTTTCAACATTCATATAAACATTCATGAAAGTAATGAACACATAACACAAGATATGATATTGCAAAAAACTCATGTTAGGAAGTAAAAAATGCAGTGGGGATGGCACCCACAAAACTTCACTATCTGCAGAATGCAAGGGAGCTGATAAAGGCTTACAATTGATCACTTCTGATGATCTGCCCTGTTAGGAGTATTAAAGGGGAGACCTATTAAGATATACTATGTTAAGAGCTTTAGCAACACTGATTTAAGTGTACACTTGGTTAAGAGATTTATAATAGGACTGTTAGGTCCACCTTTCTTGAAAGGATTTTTTAAGTGTACTACACTTGTTAGAATGAGTACAAATTTTGACCTGGTTGTATGCAATCTAAAATGTATGATCACATATCCATTAAAGCTCTCATAATAAGAATATCACCTTAAGTGATTGATGAATACCTTTTCTCTGCTCGTCGGTAGCTTGTGTTCTTGTTCTTGAAACTAATTTGATTCTTTTCTGTCCTTCTGTATGAAATCTCTTATCTAGTCCTTAGATGCTCTCCATGGCTACAATCTTCATTGAAAAAAAACATGTTCACAGTAGATTGAGCATCTATTTATACAAGTATTTGACCTATCTTAGAATCACGCATTACAATGTTAACTCTTAGATCCAAGGTTTACAACTTGACCTTGATCTTTAGTTTGCATGTTTTAAATCAGTAAAACTAATTAAAACAATAATAAATACATTGCTTCCTCCACACATAATGGTTTTAAAAACAAATCAAGAAGATATATATACAACTTCAGTGATTTATCTGACGTGGAAAGTTAGATCCACTTTTTGCAGAATGTAACTGACTGTCAGTTCTTGGTCATTAGTTTCAACTGAAAGTCTGTCGGCGTTCCTTTTTTGAACTGATCATCGGGTTCCCTTCATCTGTCAGGTTCCTCTCCTTTTTGTTCCATCAAGTTGCACTGTTGTTACTCATCGGGTTCCTTTAACATTTTTTTCATCAAGTAACACTAAATAGTATTTGTCAGGATGTTTTGAACTTGGCAGTATCGGGTAACCTTGTGTTGGGTAGTGTTGTGCCCTGTCTGTCGATGTAGTGTAAACCGATGGTGTAGATCATTTTTTTCCTTGTATATACTAATGGAAAAATATAATTCCTTCAAAGAGATCTAGCTCTGATAACAATTGTTGTAAATAATGGAATGGTGTGTATTGATAGGGGTGAATCAGTAGCCTCAAAACTTTTATCACTTAACCTTAATCCTTTTAGTAATCAATTGTATTACCAACCATATATGCTATGCTATCTTTGTGTATGTTATATCAAATCATAATTCAATTATCATGTAAAACATTCATGGAATTTATAGACACATGACACAAGATTTGGTAACACAGAAACCCCTGTTAGAAGGTAAAAAATGTGGTAGGGATGAAACCCATAAAGCTTCACTATCTGCAGAATGGAAGGGGCCAGTTAAGGCTTACAATTTTGATCACTTTTAATAAACTACCCTATTAGGAGTATCATGTAGAGATTGGATAAGGTCTACTCTATTAAGAGCTTTAGCAACACTATTTAGTGTGCACTCGGTTAAGATATTTACAAAGGATTGTTAAATCCACCTTTCTCAAGGATTTCTTCTATTTTCTACATGTGTTAGAATGTAGTCAAAAATATTCAATGACCTGAGTATATGCAATCTAGAATTGCTGATTAGAGATCTAATAAAGATTACATGTATATTTATCACCTATTGTGATTGATCAATACCTTTGTTCTGCTCGGTAGCCTTGAATCTGGTTCTTCATAACCTATTTCATCTTTTTTTATTTTTCTACATAAAAATCTTAGTTGGATCTATAGATGTGCTCCTCGGCTACAATCATCATCACACACATGTGTTCTGATAGATTACATATCTATTTATACAATGAGATTGACCTAAATGAGTTTCACATATTACAATGATAATTCTATGATCAAAGGTTTACAACTTGACCTTGATCTCCTAGTTTGCATGTTTCTAATCAGTTAGACTGATTAAAACAATTACAATTAAATTGATTGTCCCTCAAGAAATGGATTTAAAGCTAAATATAAAATACAAGTGTTTTATCTGACTTCTGACGTGGAAGTCAGATCCACATTTCTTGGGATTCTAACTATCTCTTGGTAGACTAGTGCTCAGGATGCTCTTTAGTATGTCAGGTTCCTCTGTCATCTGTTCTGTCAGGTTGCACTATACTCTTCTTGTCGGGTTCCTCTATTGGGTTTTCTCTGTTGGGTTTTCTCTCTCGAGTTAATTGTGCCACGTTGGAGAAGGTCATTATGATCTCCCAGTTAGACAGACAAAAATCACATGATGCTACTCCCCTAGAGCCTCTTGTGTAAGATTCAACTCACAGTGTGTTCACCTATGAGACCATCTTCTTCAGATCCTCCAGGGAAGATGAAGAAGAATCTGAATTACAGGGATTCTTTGATGCATCGATTTTGGCCTTTGAGGCCAATGCCTTCACCAACCCACGGACTCCATACAATACTCAGAGCCAGGCTGGTAAAGGACCAGTTTACATGCCAACACCTCCTACCAAGGACATTCCTCCCTGGGATAATACAATTGATTGGCCCGCCCCTCTAAAAGGTTCTACCTCTAACCAAGCAAAAGACCTAGCTGAGGGAAGCCACCAATTCCTGGGAGGAAGATTTGACATTACAAAGGTGTTAGAACAAACCACCACTTCCATGACCTTGATGGAGGTTTTTCTAAATTATCTCGAGTAGAAGAAGTCTCTTTTGAAGCTCTTGGGAAAACCAGAAGTTGTCAGTCGCCCACCTAAGACTGTCTCTTTTGAGGACGCCAACACGGCTATCTTCTAGGGAAATAATGAAGATCATCCCTTCCTACTAGGCCTGAATATCCAAGGAAAAAACATACACAACTGCCTAGTGGACTCTGGAGCTTCGGGCAACATCATGCCCTTATCCGTATGCCAGAGGCTTAGATTTTGTCCCACCCCATCTAATGGCGCGGTGATTCAACTGGATAAAACTATCGTGAAAATGGTGGAGGAATTGAAGAATGTCTGGATACAGCTTATCCAGGACCCTAGAATAGCTAGCATAATTGACATCCAAGTGGTGGACATCCCAGAGACTTATGGGATGTTATTAAGTCAAAATTGGTCTAAGTCCTTGAACGGATACTTTTTGACCGACTTCTCCCACTTATGGCTCCCCTGGGAAGGAGAATCAAACAAGATCTGGGTTGAGAGTGAGCCCTAGATGAAGCAAGCCCTTACCGAAGTTGGGAGGTTAAGTGAGGTCTTCTTCTCTGAGACTTCCCCCATGGTGTACTGACCCTTTGAAATCTTAACATTTTATTTTACCCCAGGGGAGGATCCCATAGTTCTGCAGAGAACCTGGGACCTAAAAGAAAAGTTGAGGGTTGAGGTTGACTCTTAGGGTGCCACAGTGACCCCCGCTACACTCTTGTCCAGTACTTGGTGCCGAGCACACTATTAGAAACATTCAGAGCTAGAGTGTGGACTTTTCCTTTCCGTCGCTACCCAGCACATCGATGCCTTCGAGAATAGAGAACACAAAATTGATTCCCCAGAGCCCAGTATTCCTATTGGAAGCACTTCTTCAGTGCCATTTCCTCGAGAACCTCAAATTCAAACCTCTCTAGAGGTAAACCTCACCCATGCACCAACAGTGTAGGAAGAAGCTCCTCCCAAGTCTCCCAAAAGAAACCCAAAGGCTACTCCCGCTCCCCAGCTCCATAATACAAGTAACGATCTGTGGACACTTAAGTTCAATGAGTCTCGGTCCAAACAAGGCTATGGGGCTGGAGTAGAATTAATCAACCCATGAGGAAAATCCTTCCTCACATCCTACAGACTGTAGTTCAACTGCATGAACAATGTTATAGAGTACAAGGCTTTGGTCCTTGGACTCTTATTTGCATTAAGGAAAGGAATCACCCGCCTTTGAGCTCTGGGTGATTTAGAATTGATTGTCAAACAGGTTCGGAGTCAGTATACATGTCATGACAAAAGGCTGGTTTCATACCGCAATTGAGCATGGAGCCTTATTGAGGATTCTGATGCCTTCGGCATTGATCTTAATCCCCAGAGATGGAATTATGTCCCAGATGCCCTCACTATTTCTACCAGCACACTTGAGCCCATAGCCGGCTCGCGAATCCAGAGATTTTCAATTGAGATGATCCCCACCCCGTCCATCCCAGATAATGTCACCCACTTTAAGGTTTTTGAGGATGATCAGCATATCCTGGCCTTCATGGCCAATGTGGGTGTCTTCGAGGACCAGATAGTGGAGGAACGAGACCATGATGATACTAGACAGGGTGATGAAGATGATGGGATCATGGACCTACCCACTAACACTATTCCAAAGGGGATGGTCATGCTTGAGAGAATATTTGACTCAGACCCTCAGGGCTGGGAAAAGATGTCATCCCCCTCTAAGGGAGGTAGATTCAAAAAAGTAAACATCGGCCCACCTGGTGAAGAAAAGATGATACACATTGGCACCTCCTGCTCCCCTAAGGAGAAGAAGATTCTTGCGGTTCTCCGAGAATACATAGACATAATCGCATGGGGATATGAGGATTTGAAAACATACAACACAACCATCATGACTCATACCATCCCCCTGAAACCTTATGCTAAGCCTTTTTAGAAAAAGAAATGACCGGTCAACCCATTGATCGAGCCTCTGATTCGTCAAGAGGTGGAGAAATTGTTTTCATCCCGGATAATCTTTCCAATCCGACACACTACGTGGGTTGCCAATTTGGTCCCTATTAGAAAGAAAAGCGGTGAAATTTGTCTTTGTGTAGATTTCTGAAACTTGAATAGGGCCTCCAAGAAAGATAATCACCCTCTCCCCTTGTTGGATGAGGTGTTGCAGATAGTGAATGGACCCCAAATGATGTCATTCTTGGATGGGTACTCTGAATATAACCAAGTCATGGTTAAGTATGAAGATAGAGAGAAAATGGTGTTCACCACCAAGTGGGGAACATTTGCATATCAGAGGATGCCCTTTGGCTTGATTAACACAGGGGCCACATTTCAAAAGGTCATGGACATTGCATTCGAGGGCCTCATGAATTGGTGTATAATCATCTACATGGATTATTTGACCGTCTTTTCCCAGGACAGGCGTGAACACTCCACCCACCTTGCTTAGATCTGAAAGAGATGTCATCGGTATGGAATATTCCTCAACCCCAAGAAATGCATATTCGAGGTCATCGAAGGGAAGTTGCTCGGCCATATTGTCTCCAACAAGGGTATATCCATTGACCCTGAGAGAGTTGAAGCACTGCTAAATTTATAGATGCCCGACAGCAAGAAAGAGATGTGATCTTTCTTTGAAAAGATCAACTTTGTCCGGTGGTTCATCACTGGATTCACCGAGATAGTCAAACCACTCAATGAAATGATGAAAAAGGATACCAAGATTGAGTGGAGTCCTAAAGCAAAGTGGGCATTTTCCCAGATCAAATAGATGATAATGAAGGTACATGTCCTAGCTATTCTGGACTACTCCCTTCCATTTTACATTTACTCCTTTGCTTTGCCGCATTCTGCCGCGGCAGTATTAACTCAAAAGGTCGAAGGGGAAGAATGACCCATAGCTTTCATGAGCTCCCCCTTCAAGAATGTTGAGGTCTGATACTCAGCATTAAAAAAATAGGCCTTTGCTCTTGTTCATGCTGTGAAGAGATTCCAGCATTATATTCTCCAGAGCAAAGTGCATACTATCATCCCGGACCAGGCTGTGAAATCTTTGTTGATGCAGAGTGAATTGGGTGAAAGATAGGGGAAATGGATGGCCATCCTCCAGGAATATGACTTGGAAATGCAACCTATGAAGATAGTCTGAGGCTAGGGACTAAGTTGAGCGAGGGCAGAAGCGACTTCCCATATAGAATGTCAAACTTACATGGTGGAGTCTATCACTCAAGACCCGTGGTATACCGATCTGGTATACTTATTTTTAAATAAAAGATTCCCATAGGGGTTACCTCCTAATAAATTATGTGCCCTATAGATGAAAACCACTCACTTCATGATCAAAAACTTTGTGCTTTACTGCAGGAATTATGAGGGAGTGTACCTTTGGTGCATTGACAGAGACCAAGCTGCGAGAATGATTGAAGAATTCCACGAGTAGTTTGGAACTGGGCATGGCTTAGCCGATGTCACCACCCATCATATCCTCCAGGCCAGGTATTATTGGCCCTATATATTTAAATATGTTTACACTTATGTTCAAAGATGTCACACTTGCCAAACCCCAGCACATCATGAGTGTAACCCAGCTATGCCTTACAACCAGTCTTTGAGGCTAGGCCCTTCACCCAATGGGAAATTGATTTAATTGAGGAAATCAAACCCAACTCATCTGCCAACCACCGATACATCCTAACTGCTACTGATTACTACACCCGGTGGTCGGAAGCTATACCTTGCAAAAACAACACCGTAGGCATAGTCATTAAATTCCTCGAAGAAAACATCATCACAAGATTCAGAATGCCCTTTGCTTTAGTATGTGACAACACTCTGGCATTTTCTTTGGCACAATTACTTGAATGGACCTACAATCATAGGAGCACTCTGAATTTTTCCAGCAACTATTACCCCCAATGGAACGGTGTTGATGAATCCACAAACAAAAATCTATTTGAAGTGATCAAACACCTGCTAGAGCAGAATCCCTGGGATTGGCACCAAAAGTTGAGATTCGCCCTCTAGGTGGATCACATTTGAATTAAGGCTACCCTAGGAATGTCCCCATTCCATCTGGTTTATGGTCAAAACCCATTATTCCCATTCAACTTACAGATCCTAGTTTTGCAGTTTATGTAGGAATTTAGCAACCAGGATAATATCATAGAGGTTCAGCTCCTAAACCTAGTACGAATGGAAGAGCAACAAGACGTAGCCCTTGAACATTTCGCGCATCATCAAGCAGTGGTAAAGATGTGGTTTGACTGCAGAGCCCAATACAAGGCTTTTTCAGATTTTGGACTTAGTCCTGTTGTGGGATAAAGCCCGCGAGAAGAAAGGAAAGCACACCAAGTTCCAGCGGCTCTGGCTCGAACCATACCTAATCTCAGACATCTGCGGGGAAAATACCTACCACCTTAACACCATGACTAGAGAACCTGTCCCATTTCCCATCAATGGATAGTTTCTCAAACATTATTTCAAATGAGGTGGGTTTTCCCAAAGCTGTATTTTATGTAAAGTTCCTCGCTTGTAAATATTCCTTTCCCGATGCCTTGTTGGGAGGTACCTTGCCTTGTAAACAGTCTTGTCGGCTGTCCTCTAGGACCGCTCTTTTCTTTTGTTGTTTTCATTTTTCTTGTCTTCTTTTCGGGTTCTGACATTTTGTTCTCCCTCTTGTGAGGATTGGAATGCTTTGCATAACATCTGGTCTTCAGGATGTTGTCTTTGACATCATGAACTTAAGAATCTATTGTTAGCATGATGGAATTGGTCCGATCTCCAGAGTTATTTTGCAATTTTGGTAGTACATCAAGTGATCTTCATATGGTTTATCTCCAGAAGTTTGGTAATCAGTGAAACAGAAATAAGGGACAAGTAATCGAACACATCGAGGGTAGATTGGTTTCACTAGTTGGTTGACCCAAGTCTGAACTTTTAAAAGATTCTTCCTGGGTCCAAAGTTTTTCTCCCCCATTCAGCACATTAAAATAGGTGGAAGGGTGAAAGAAGTACCACCATTAAATTATCTAAGCTCAAGCTTAATGGTGAAAGAAGTACCACCTTCCCACCCAAAAATGTACAAAATGACAAGAAAAAGAAATGGGACAAAACTCCGATCTTTGGGAGAAACGAGCAAATCTAATGACTTCAAAGTTTGATATACTTAGTGCCTCTTCTCTACTTCTCCCAGAGGTTATCGTCTTGGTTTCCTTCCAAAGCACACACTTCACCACTGATGAAACGATCATGGATTGAACCTCGTATGGCCGAATTTTCTCAAACATGTACTCTTTGCATGTAAGATGCTTCGAGTAATGATTTGTTCTAGTTTTGCTAACCAGAGATTCTTTAGTTCTTGAATGTGCTCAGGCATTCATCCCAGATAGTTGCCATTTGTTATGCCCTGCATCCCCATCCCTACATTTTGTGTGCAAAATGTTGGGTCCCCCTTTTTTCTTTCTACTTTTGGCCCTTGCCTTGTCTTTTTCCTTCATTTTCTTTTTTTTCCTTCTCCAGGGTTTTCTTCCCCATGGTGTTGTCTTTGTTTTGGTTTTTGTCTCTCGTGTCTCCAGGACCCGGTCTCAGAGTTGGTTGTTCCTTTTTCGGGAGCTGGATTCTGGACTTCAGGAATCTTCACCACAATGTCTTCTTTCCGTAAGATGGTATCGTTGCTTGAAACCCCCAGGCCCGGAGTCTGGAGGCCTGTCTGTCTAGAGTTTACGAAAGGAAAGGTAACTTTCTTTTACCATGGGTATAAATAGAGATTACATGTCATTTTCACATTTACCACGATTAAAACACTTAAGCAATTTGAGCAATTTTACAGCGATTTAGCAAGAATCCAGTACGAACCATTCGGAGCTATTCTGAACAATTGTAGGTGGTTTTTGGTGGTAAGTGGTGATCATTTGATGGTAGAGGCTATTGCAGAGCATTCATGGCACAAGTTCCTTTCCTTTCCCTTCTTCATTTTCAGGTTGGTGCCTTTCTTCCTCTCTATTTTCTTGTTGTTTGGTTTGTCTGGTTTTCATGTTGTCTTGCATTTTTGTTGCATTTCTTTCTGGTTCGTCGCCCGTTGGTGGGTTGGCTCTGCCAGAGTGTTGTCTTCCCTCTGTACAGATGTAAGATAATGAGAAATTTGTAGATGTTTGTACATTGTCTATTTTTTGTGAATAGTCACTCTATGTTTTATGTATATATGTACATTTGATGTATATTGTTGTATATCCCTCCGCTTGTCATGTATATGCCCTTCAGCTCTATTATATATAGTGTATATTCTATGTATATTTTCTTGGTAGTCTATCAAGCTCACCGTGCTATATTCATTTCTGGTTCCTAATTTGCGAGCTCGCTCTGTGCAGAATATCGCCTGGTTGAAACTCGGCTCTCCACCGGTTTCAACCAGGTGGTTTTCTCTCTCCTCCATAAACCAGCCTGCCATTCATTTATGTCCCATGTGCAGATTTAAATTTTTTCAAGTGGACTTCACTTTTTTTGCATTCAGACAGTTGTCTCTGCTGCCGTCACCATGACTTCTATTTATTGCATACCCACGTGGCATCCACGTAGGTCTGACGGCTCACTTTTTGTGCACGCCTCCCAACAGTTAGTTCTCTAGACTCTAGGTCTCTTGCCATCACCCAACCCATGTCTTGCATTTACTAAGTGTGATGAGACCCCTGGGCCCGGGTATTGGTTAAAATTCTAAGTTTTCAAAATATATATATACTTTCTGGGGTTTTTGAACTAAGCTAACTTTTCAGGGGTTGCGAGTGCCACGGTGGTAAGATCTCTAGACCCCAGAGTTTTTATTTATCTATATGTTCTGACGGTTGCCTTGCCTTTTAGGTTTCCAGAACAACATACTTTCAACATGTCTGAAGCTTCCGCATCTTCACCACTCGAGAGTCTGGAACTTCCTTCTACAGCGGTTACCAGAGTAGTTGTTAGGTCCAAAATGGAGACGGCTCTAGAGAAACTTCCCATGAGCATGAAATATGTAAAAGATAGTATTATCATGGGCTCAAAGATTGAGTCCAAATTCCAACTCATTAGCAACACCAGCATCGAGACATGGCCTGAGATGCAGGCCTTGGTAAAAATGATGTACATTCAACGGCAGGCTGGGGATCCATTGGCCATTAATATCGGGAATTCTGGGATTCTCAAGGCAGCTTGCTTCTCATGCTCAGTGAAGTCACTAGAGCTTATTCTTACACTTTTAGTGCACTACAATACATCCATCCAGGTCGTTATGCTTGCAGCCCTGGAGCCAACCAGGTATCCCACCCCTATGGTGTCTCGCGATGCCACAACTTTTCAGATGGGGTTGGGGATTCCTCAATTTGACAGGCCATCTATAGTTACCAGATCAGATGCCTTGGCACAGTTTAAGTAGCTGAAGGAGGTGGCCCGTATATATATGAACAATCATTGGCTCAAGGTCCCAAAGAGGGATCCCAAGAGGATGAAGATAGAAATCCCCAGGTAGTTGTCGTGGGTACCTTAAGTGTAACTTTCTCCATCTTTTCAAGAATGTTACAAAAGGTTCACCTTGTTTTTATTTGATGTTGCATAGGCCAAGCATTGTCACACGGTGCTAAATAATATAAGAGTATTGTTGAATAAATATTTGCACTAACTCATCAAAATACTTGAGTGGAGGTGTGATTTTTGTGAACCACTCCATAGCTTGGCCATTTAGAATCCTAGGAAAGAGTCTCATAAGATAAGTGTCTTCATATATAAAGTCCATACTCAAAGTATAGAATTGTCGGACATGATCATGTGGAACCCCATTTTAATCATACTTGTCATACTTAGGAATCTCAACATCTCTCTGAAAAGGCATCATGTATAGAGTCTTGTCAAAAGGTAGAGCGCATATGGATTCTATATAAAATGATGACTTAGGCTTCTCCTTTTCCCTTTTTAAGTTTAACATTTCATTTTTCAAATTTTTTATTTCCTTGATGGTAACTTCCAAAGGTGAGGGTTCTCTTCTTTGAATCAATCCATCAACATTAAAGTCATGAGGGATTTTCAGCCCTTTAGAAGCCAAGTGTGTGAAATATTGATCACCATTTTGTTCCAGTGCTTTTAATATTAGTCTTTGATAACATTCATCTTGTTGAAATTTTAGGAGCTCTTCTTCAGTAATCTCATGCTCCGCATTTTCGCCATGTTGAGAGTTAGACATAGAATGTGAAGATCTTGGAGGTGAATCAAATCCATTTTGTTGTGAATTTGGGGGAGATCTCTGAGGTTTATTATTCAAGGGATATCCATGGAAATTGGTATTGAATTGTTGATCCAAATGGGTTGTGTGTTCCTCCATGTAAGCCTTTCTTTATAACTCCATTTGCCTTCACCTTTGATTGTGTCCAAAGAGATCATTCAATCGCTTGTTATACTCTTCTCTAGACATGGTGAGAGATAAACTATTTTCAGATCTTGATGAGGCAAGAGGTGTCTCGCGGGTACACTAGTAAATTTGACCTTAATTTTTTACGACAATTGGTCAAAATTTCGACAGTAATTTCGACCAATTTACGACCAAAACTTTCGTCGGTCTTTTTTTGTCAAATTTTCGACGTGTTTATAATTGGTCGAAATTTTGACCAAACCAAAGGTCGTAATTTCAACTATAGCCCAGGCTTAGTACATTGGTCGAAAAGCTGTGCAATTGGTCAAAATTTCGACCAAATTTTGGTGGAAATGAGCAGTGACATTGGTCAAAATTTCAACCATCCCATTGGTGGAAAGCATAGCATTCTCGTCGAAAGCTTTGGTGTAATAGTCAAAATTTCGACCAATCGTTGGTGGAAATAAACCGTTGCATTGGTCGAAATTTCGACCAATGTTAAAAAAAAATTTTAAAAAAATTATTTTTTTTTTATTTTTTATTTTTTTAAATTTTTTTACTTGGATTCAACTGTCATATTATACGTCATATTATATTCCTTTACCATTAGTATATACTTTACTGCACTCGTATATACTTTACTCGTATATAAAATTTGATGTTATTTCATTGATTCCAAATATTTCAGTACTCCACAATACTATTGTTACCATGAAATCTAGCTTCTCAGCATGAGAAATTTTTTATGAGAACAAGAGAGGATAACATTATAAACATGTAAAAATAGTAAAAAGTTTTATTGATGTCTCGATAATATTATTTTTGTTCTTAGCGTTGTTTCACTTGTCATGGAGCATACGTGTCCTCCTGAAATCAAAGATTCAAGACTCACCATCTTAAGTTTTCTGAGTTCCTTCCTTCCGGCCCTTCCTCTCCAAGCACACTGGAATGTTAAGGCTGCCAATTTCAACTTTTTATAGTATGTGCGAGCTCTATATGCACGCCATTCCGT
>MU226531.1:592237-608947 GCA_018584345.1 Thuja plicata
TTAGAATGCAACTACATAAGTCTTTGATCTGATGATGTATGCAATCTCCAATTTCTGATAACAGATCCAATAAAGCTTCCTATGTATGAGTAATCATCTTTCCATGATTGAATAATACCTTTGTCTGTTCGTCGGTAGCCTCTGTGTGTTCTTGATAACTGATGTGATATGTTTCTGAACTTTACATGAATTCTTCCTTCTTCTCCTTAGATGCTCTTCGTGGCTATCAACAAAAATGAATTCATAATTCACAATTGATTGAACATCTATTTATACTAGATTTTAGCTTAATTCTTGATTCACGCTTTTGCAAGTTAACTCTAGATCCAAGGTTTACAACTTGACCTTGATATTTAGTTAGATATGTTTTAGATCTGTTAGGATGCTTTAAAACATTTACATAAAGCTTGATTGACCCTCAAGTTATGATTCAAAACAAATTAAAACTCTATAAATAGAATTACAATGCTTTATCTGACGTGTAAAACTTAGATCCACTTTTTATGGGTTCTCTAACTGACTGTCATTTCTGACGGTCGGTTTTCTTTTCCATCGGTGTTCCTTTCTTGAACTGTTCGTCGGGTATGATTTTTCTGCTCTGTCAGTTTTGTTCTTAAAAATTGTATCATTGGTGATGACCTTCACATTATGTTATTGACCTGTTGGTGATGTCCTGTTCACTTCGTCGGTGTAACACTTGTCAGTGTTCGTCAGTCAATTCCATACTTAGCATTTTCTCGTGACCTTTTTGTTTTATCGGGTATGCTTGATGTCTGTCAGTAATGCTTGTAGTCCGCCAGTAATGCTTGTAGTCCACCTGTAATTCTTGTACCAATGATCTTTGTCAATATTTTTCACTAAGTTTACTAATGGAAAAATTAATGTCATCAAAAATAAAGTGCAAGCTCTTCACATTTTTTTTCCTTTGACTTAGTCAACAAGATCTTATTTGTTTGCTATAATTTTGGCCCCAAAAATAGAAATGCAAAGAAGAGACCCCTGCTAAAACTCTGAGAGCTTTCCAAAAATGTAAAAAATTTAGTAATATTTTCTTATTTGTGCCCTAGGGACCCTATTTATCAAAATAGGTCAGTTTTCAAAGATCAGATTTTCAGTCCATTATTTTTCATCCAAACCAAAAACACAAAGACCATACCCCCTATATGATTTCCAAAGATTTCCAAAAATGTAATTTTTTTTTAGACATATATTGATTTGCGACCAAAAATGAATTTTCATGAAAAATCATTAAAAAATAGTATAACTCATAAAAATTCCAAAAAATCTGATTTTCGGATGGAGACGCATTTGAACCATCCTTAACCTATAGTAAAAATTTTAGACCCAAACTCCAATCCGTTTGTGAGATATGATCAAATCTTTCAAAAAACCTTAGGATTTTGTCTTCAACTCAACCTACATAAGGGTTAGCCTTGAAAATTTTTAATAAAACAACCATGTAAAGATTAGAATATCTGAAAATGTGAATAAAATGAAAGAAAATCAAGGGCATGATCCCCACAGTGGGCGCCAAAAATGTGTGATCAAAATGACACACTTCTATAAACCATTACACTTGAGAGAATCTGTGAAGAAGGAAGTCTCAAGAAGCGGCTTATAACTTCCTATCTATGACATGCAAGAATCTAAGATAGTGTGAATGGTGGCTCTCAAATGAACCTTAAGAAAAAGACCCTTGCAAGGTGCACCATAGAATAGAAGATTCAAATGATGATGCAAATGAGAGATAATCTAAGATGAAATGTAAGAACTAAACTATGATGTCAATGCAAGAACAAGGAAAGAAAAGTTAATCTATCAAGATTACAATACCTCCTAGTTAAGCTATGTGATTTAAGCTAAATACAATAAGGAAATACTAATCTAGATTTCAAGAGTGCTCAAGAATGCTCTAAAAATGCAAGTAAACAAAGTGATAGCATGACAATAACATAAGTGAGTAATCTATCATCATTTTTAAGAGTGAGGAGGGAGCCTCCTTTTAAAGAGAAATGAATGGTAGAGATTAAGAGGCAAAATCCAAGGTGGAGAAAAATTCTCATTTTGACTTTGGTGCACAAGATTCTCAAGAGGCAAAATCAATGGGCATGGTTAAGAGGCAAAAAGATGTGTGGAAGAGATTAAGAGGCAAAAGAAGATTTCACTCATCTTGGAAAGTGTGCATTCAATGTGTAGACAAAAAGTCTTTTTATTTTTGTTTTAAATTAGGAAATTCCTTTTTCATGTGCACACATGGGATAAGGTGGATTTTATAATTTAATTAAAATATTTTTCATTTAATTAAAAGGAAGTGTATAGTTGGAAAATGGAAGCACTTCCATTGTAGATGTGTTTAGCCTTCTGATTAAGTGGTTTGGGGTCATGGAAAGCACCTTGAATGGGTTCCTGATCTTGACATGGCTTCCCCCCTATTTTGTCCCTCTTTCCACTCTTGTTTAGCCTGATTTCTGCATTCTGGACTGCAGACTGGTGATTCTAGGCTTCAGGGTCAGGTTCGACCTTTTAGGTCTATGTTGACCTCAACCCTGACCTAGATCAGGGTCAACCTTGACCTTGACCCAGGGTTCAGATCCCAGGGTCTCACAGATTTTGGAGGTCAGCCTTTGTAAAATGTTTTTCACGCTTCCCGGTCGGCTATTTCAGGTTTCAAAGCGTTGATTTCGAAATTATATTTAATATAGGTCCTATCCTAAGAATAAAGGCTTTAATGGGAATTTAATTATCCTATGTCGGCCTCCTTAGAAGATTGTTCCCTAGTTTCATATAAAAGGGAGCCTTCTCCTCTCTTTTCCTCTAAGTCTTCTAATGGTGATCAAGCATTTTTCAAGCTATCTTCAAGTGTGATTCAAGCAAGCTAAGGAGCAAGAATTCAAGAAAGCATTCATCCATTCTCAAGCATTCAAGCATCCATTTTCATGAAGTAGATCCATTGGAGGCCATTGAAGGATTCAAGCTACATAGTGCCCTTTTTGGTGATCTCTCCATCCACCTTCTTCTAAGCTTCTTCCAATTCAAGAATCCATTCAAGATTTGGTGTTGGAGATCTAAAAGCAATTGATTGAAGACATCGTAAATCCTACATTCTAGATCCATTGGTGCATACATACTTATGGATTGAAGGATTTGAATCCTCCACAAGGACTTTTACAAGCAAGGTGAATTTATGCATTTACTTTGTCTATTTCTACAATTTCAATTAAATATATTTGAGGTTAATTCCAAAACAAGGGTTTGACCAAGGCAAACCCCTCCCCCCCCAACAAACAAATCTCTTTTTCTTGTAGGTACAGGTTCGGGACTGTGGATTTGGACTCATATCTGGATACCCTTTTTGGAAAAATTTTAGGATCTGCGAACAGAGTTACTTTCGGATCTGTGCAGGTCAGGGTCAACATTATTGGGTTAGGGTTGACATTTGTGGGTCAAGGTTGACTTTTTTCATAAGGCGACATCGGAACATAAAATGATTTCTGGGTTTTCCTCAAAAAATAGCGTTCTTTGATCTGCACTATTTTAAGGTTGGTACTTTCTTTGATCTGCACTATTTTAAGGTTGGTACTTCATCTCATCCATTTCAATTCCTAGAACTATCATATACATTCCTTTCTAAAATGGGAATTTAAGATCTTTCCTCTTTGCTCTCATTTTCGAATGGATGATTCATTTGTGCATTGATCCTTCTTTTGGGTTAATCAATTTGGATCTTTCATTTGTGCATTTGAGGTTAAAAAGAACATCTTATCTTCCCCACACATCACACAAACATCTACATTTTCAAATGTGACATCTTTTCTTATGTTACACATTGTTATATGTTACATTTTATATGTTACAAGAAGTATGTTCTCTTAATTAAATAAATCTTAGGATAAAGTGGTCAAATTTTAGGATATAATAAATAAATGATTAAGTGGTGATTTGATCAAGAAAATAAGAGATTGAATAAATATGAAATTGATTAAGCACAAAATGTAGGCTAGTATTTAAATTTTAATGTTTAGAAAGGGGCTCATAGTCTACTAGACCATTTTTGGGTGATTACACAATGTAGCGCCTGTGTTTACGTCAATAGTGATGCCTGTGTTGGTGCCCAAATGAATGCCACTTGGACGAGAAGGCACATAATTAGGTACTATGTTAAAGTATCCATTTTTTAGCCCATCACATTTGATGGAAACATCTATGCAACACCCAAAACCCCTATTTATTGTAATTTTTAATTAATTTAATTAATTAATAATTAATAATTAATTAATTAAAAATTGAAATACAATGAATATGACATTTTTAAATTAATTAATAATTACACTAATTGTCCATTTTGGGTGCTACATAGACAATGGTCCCATGGGCTATCTTTAGTCTTGCGGACATTAAAACTAATTTCTTTCTTTCTTTCTCTTATGTCCTAGCCTAACACATTATTGTTTATTGTGTACCTGCTTTAAGTTGTGCTTAAAGTGTTTATTGCACCCTCATGGACTAGGTTAAGACAGATGACAGCTAGCGGTTGCAAGGCTACGTGGTGGTCTGTGGGCAGTGATAAAATTATTGTTGCGTCCTCGCAGGCCTAAATTACAATTAAGGAAAATAGTTGTGAGATTGCGATAAAATTAACTGATAACCCATCTTGATTAATCAATGAATAACACAGCTCGGTAACATGGGGAGACAAGAGAAACATTATATTGCACCATCGTGTGGGACCCACAACCTCTTAACCAAAAAATTATGCATTTGCATTTATAAATGGGTTAAGTTGTCACGTCCTCACAGGCCTAAGTTGCAGTTAAGGAAAATGGTTGCGAGCTTGCGATGAAATGAATTGATAACACATATTAATTAATCAACAAATAACGCAGCTCGATAAAGCAGGGAGATAATAGAATATTACATCACGCCACTGCGCGGGACCCAAACCTCTTAACCAAAGAATTATGCGCGTGCATTTAAAAATGGGTTAAGTTGTCACATCCTCGCAGGCCTAAATTGTAGTTAAGGAAAATGGTTGTGAGCTTGCGATGAAATGAATTGATAACCCATATTAATTAATCAATGAATAACGCAGCTCGATAATGCGGGGAGATAAGAGAAACATTACATTGTGCCATCGTGCGGGCCCACAACCTCTTAACCAATGAATTATGTACATGCATTTATAAATGGATTAATTTTTTGCGTCCTCACAGGCCTAAATTACAGTTAAGGAAAATGGTTGCGAGCTTGCGATGGAATGAATTGATAACCCAGGTGACATTTTATGTTGGTTACTCAAAACTATTTGACAATATATTAAAGAAAGAAGTGGCGATAGGAAGAATCTAAGAAGAGACGTCATGACTGATGGAATGTTGTAATTTATAATATAAAAATCATTCCCTTACTACTCGAAAATGACTACACAGGCATCAAAAGGATACCTAATAAGACATATTTTTGAGTTTAAATAATTAATTTAAAAACTCAAATAAAACTGTATTATAAATTTTAAATTAATTATTAAACTCAGAAATTGGTCTTGTCGGTTGTCTTTTTGATGCCTGTGTAGCCATTTCCCTTACGGCTCAACCCTTTGAGTGTCACATTTAACATTGTATAACCAAGGGAAATGGCCAAAATGATAGTTTTTGTAGTTGTTGTGATAGGTGCAAATATTGGGATAGTTGTTCCTTCTTTTTGGGGCAGTTTGAAAGTGTGAGCAATAGATTAAATACAAGAAGAAAAAAATACATAATGAGTTATGTGTGTTGTCTAGATTTGTGTTTTTTGCGATTGGAAGGAAGTGTTTCTTTGTTGGAGTGCTAAGGATGGGGCTTTTTGAGGCTACAAAGGTATTTTACTGTAACAAGAAGGGGCTAGACCAAGACATTTTGTTGGAGATATACAAGGGTCGTGGTGGTGAACCATTTGATAATAAATTTTGTAATCGTAGAGATATAGAAAGTGCCTTCGGTAATCGTAGAGATACTAAAAGCTTTGGACTTAGGTGAAAACTCTTTCCACATCTTGCAAATGCCTCTGATCTCTCAGATTACCACTTTGGTTCCATTTGGTAGGATGGGAGAAAGAAAATTATGGGTGTAGACACAAAATTTGGGAGTTTAGATTCATTTGTTTCTCCTTGTGCTATATTTTCAAATTCATCTACTGTGAGGGAAGATGATGAGAATTTTGACTCATGGCATTTTATGCCTCAAAAACCACCTATGTGCGATAATGACATGGCTCATAATCTTGGTTGGATCATAGGCCTTGCGATAATAAGAACTCCATGGACTACTCTGGATCACTCAAGGACACAAACAGAGGTAACAACTGTCATTTGGAGAAAATCTTCTATCATCGGCTAGTGGTAGTTGGTAACAGAATATAAAAGTGATAGTCTAGGTTGTAGCTTGTTGCATTCCTTGTGTCTATAAAAGGAATATCAAGGCCTATCTTATGGGTTTCAAAAATTATTCATACATGGACAAGTAGAATAGTTTATGTAATAGGTCTTTTTGTATAAATAGGAATGAAAAAGTCTTTTATTAAATAAAATGTATGAATACTTCAGAAGAAATTAATTGAAAATATCATTTGAAGATTGTCTCCTACTTCAGTTTCTTTCTGTTACATAAGTTTGTTTGTTCAGAATAGCCAAATTTATCTTCATGATAATTTCATGAATGTATAATATGTTTACTAGTTTTCTTCAAGGAAATAGTACTAAAGGAAATGCTGAAAAGAAATAGATTGAGCACTAAACATGAATCAAGAACTAAACAAATGTGAAGCAGATAACAGAAACGTAGTTCTTATAAAAAAAATGGGAATTTACTTTGTTCTTCCTTGTCTACAGGAACAGTCAAAGAACAGAGTTCGAATGGCTGCACAAACAGTCACAGAATAGAGTTATCACCATAGCTTCCAGTTTGTTACTGACAATGCAAATAATTTACCATGAAATCAACAACACAATGTAAAATGATTTAAGATTTATGAATTATTGTGTTCTCCAACAGTATCCTAACATGACTTAGACCATTGGTTAACCTATAGGGAAACACACTCAAAAACTATAAGACACGTCCAACTTTATGTTTAACTTCTCACAAAGACACAAGATTAATATTATTGAATATGTGTAACATATATGTAAGAAAAATAATTTTTACACGAGTTTTTTTTATATTATATAAATAAAATAGTAGTGGCTTGTCCACTTTTTCATATAAAAAAAATATATATGTAATCTCACATAACCAATATTATCATCAAATTTATACCATACATACACTTCTCACATTTATCAATTGAAGCATACTTAATCCTTTCCTTGAAAGAAAGCGTGAGAATGATAAATTCACATTCACATTGTTGGTGTTTTTTCTTACTACCCTTGATTCTAAAAGGTAAATCCTTTAAAAATGATTTTCCCAGAACATATTGAAACCACTCACTACATTATCAACGAACAAAGGACATGAAAATCCCAAAAATGACAAGGCTATAAAACCTTCTACACTTTGAGCTCCATAAGAATCATGCGGGTGCACCTATATCTCATCTACTTAACCAATTAACTTTTCATGACTCCTTCAGCAAATGTAAGACTATGGATATTTCTCAAAATACCACACTTGTACTGAGAAAACACAAGATAATTTATCAAACAATCAAAGAACATAGTATTTTGTAAATTTTTGAATATTTCACCATACAATATTATGCATCCACTATGACCAATTCCTAATCCATCTAGGTCAAGAGTCACTTAAAGGTGGAATATATATGCTTGAAAAATAAATTCATTCAACATATAACATAGAAAGTTAAAGAAAGTATGCCTGACATACAAGTTTTGTATATCTATGGACAACTATCATCAAATTTGCATTCAAATTAAACTTTCACGGTAATTATCCTTAGAATATTTAATTATTTCCTTGAAAGATAGAAAAAGAATAACAACCCATTTTTGCTTGATAGAAAGACAAATTGAAACAAATCCTTAATTTGTATTCAATTCATAAAAATTTTGATCTGATACAAAGACAATAGTATCAAACTTCATTACTCATTTAGCTATCAAAACATAATACATGTTTTCCATAAATTGTATGACTCCAAATGTATCAATTTGCATATGAAATTGAATAACATAAAAAATATATGGGAAACCCTATCAAGTGATCTTGGAATCCCTTTTATAAGACTAAGGGATGCAACAAGCTTTGGATCACTTGAGGGTAACAAAATTTCAACTGATCAACAGAATAGAAACAACAACAACAACAAATATTTAAATCCATAATGATGTAGCAACAGAAAAAAAACACGGACCATAGCTGGAATAAGGGCTGAATCATGTCTTCAAATCTTCAGATCATTTTTTCTTTGAAGTGCCTAGGTCATCTGTAGCTTTCACAGCGAATTCAAGATGCCTACAACTATAACTGGTCTCCTTCTTGAACAACTTTTATGCCTTGTCATAACAAAAAACAATAAGATAAAACCACGTTATCACTTATTCAATTTGGGCCTTTTTTCCCTTGAGGAACAGTTCCCACTTGTTAACTTCCTTGTCACTGGGCCAACTAAATGCTTTCAAATCTTCAAACTAACTAACCGCCTCATTCCACCTAGCATCAGTTATGGCCCAGGCATCTGAAATGAACTTGAAAAAATAAAATTCATCCCTTAACATGGTGTCTGATACATCATTAGTGTCTTATACATCACTAAAATCTATGAGATCAACATCACGTCCATGCTCAACATCATTTCAACATTTACCATAATTAAATCAAATTCGCTACTCCAAGTCTCCATAGATTTAAAATCATTATTTTTATCATAAATAGCTGGAACTAATAGATGATAACCATCAATAAATGACTACAATTTACCCTTAACCAATTGTCCCTTTCCTTTAAAGAAAGAAAACAAAGAATTAACCATAATTACTTTATCTTTTTTTTCCTCAATTTTCACTGGCATATTGTCTATGTACATCATTGCAGTTTCTAGCTTCTCCATTGACACATTCCTTCCAGACCACACAGTAAATAGAGGATCCAAAAAAGAAATTGCATCATCACATAATTTATCAATTTGAATCATAGAAACATGGTGTTCATGCACAATGCTTAATTTAATTTTAAAAATATTAATTTTTTGCTCCATAAGTTGCATCAACATAGAAACACCCTTATTTTATAATAAAGACTCTTCTAAGCTCTCAATTCTACCAACATTCTCTTCTAGTTGTACCTTCACGTCATCAAGTTGGACTTCACTTGGTGGCTCATAAGTTGCAGAGACCCTTTCAAAATATTCCTTTACAGTTCTTTCCAAAGCAACATTTTTCATTAATGTTTCTTCATATATTTTTGCCAAATTAATCAATTCCAAGTACCTCTCATGATTCCTTTTCTCTAGGTTTTCTTCCTTTACCGCATCCAGATAAGAAGCGTGAATCATTAATTTTGGGACCTCTTTGTTGTTGTTCTGCATATTAAAAAATATTTTGTCTCCCTGCATTTCTCCTTCAATTTACCATGTGAGGTTTTGTGTAGTAGGAGCCAAACACCATAATACTAATGTTTTTTAATTTGGATCAAAGATTGATCCTCTTGTGAAATCACCATATTCAAATTCAAACTCAAAAAGTGGGTTTCGTTGCCTCCTGACTTGATCAACAATAAATCAGGACTGTAAGTCCCATTCTGGGAGCAGCAACATACCACTTTTCTTCACCAAGGCCTTTTCCTCGTCAACTGTTAGTTGTACATTATTTGGATCAAATTGGTGCAATACACCTATAACCTACTCATTTTTGGTAGTGTTATTATCATCCAATTTTATTTGTTTTCTGAACTCATCCTATTTCAATTTCACAAGAAATCTCTTGAACTCATCAGATTGGATAAAAGAATCATCATCTAGAAAATTTTGGGAAAGAACAAATCTATCCTCAATAATTTTGGCTAAGGTAAAATTCCCCTCTTCTTCTCCTGATTCCTCATGTTTCCCTTTTCTCGATCTTTCTCTAATTTTTTTGAAATATTCTCCTTCTTCTTGAATAGGTATTATTGCAACATTTGGTTTGATTTGCTCCCTAACAGGCGATTTGGCCCTAGTATTCTTTTTTGGAGGTTCATGGGAAGAGGTTGAACCATCACTTGTATTTTCCTCATACTCATTTCCACTTTCTTCACTAGAAGATTGAATCTCAATAGGAATTTTCTATTCAACATCAACAACCCTTTTTGGAACCCTTGCCATTATATTTCTATAGTTAACAATCATTTTTTCAATTCTCTCCATATAATGCAAGTCATAATAGAAACCCATAAATGTATCATCAGTTTCTTTGAATTCATCTTCAACTCTCATCAAATCATTCCACTTTATTCCCCTTTCATGCACCTCGATTCTTACCAGAAGATTTCTCACAATATCTTCTTCATCCAAGGGCTCAAGATCATGAATTTTCTTCTTCCAAGGAGTCATCATTGGAATTGAAACCTTGATGAACTTCTCAGGGTCATAGAATTTGGAAGGAGCAGTAACCAATCTGTGTTGTTTGATAAAAGTGTCTAACTCTTCATATTCTTTCTTCCCAAATGAAAAGTCCAAAAAATTCCACAGTCTAGGCCAAAAAGTGTCCTTATGTCCTTCTAAATACTCCTTCTCAACCAAAAATAACTGTCATAGAAATTCAATCACAGAAACTCTAAGTGGAACAAACATGGGAATAATATGGGGTGGTTGTGGACAACCATAAACTCTGAAAATAGTAATATCATCCAAAAAGTAGAAATCACCCCAATTATGTGAGATAGGCCAACTAAGAGAAAAGTTAAAATGCCTCAACAATATCCTAATAGACATATCCAACCTTTTTCTATCCACGCCAAGCAAATCCACGATAGGAGTAACAATCCAATTTTCAAACTATAAGAAACATGACCGAGCATAACTTGAATCCCATACTCTGGTCCACAACTAAAGGGAACTAGCTCACTGAAATCACTTACCCTATTCAAAATAATTTCTTTATCCATCTCATCATAATTATGAAATAAAATTAAATGACACAGGATTGAATATAACTTAAAAACTATTTTCCTTGAACTCTTTTGAATCTCTATCAATCCTTCATGAATGTTCTTAATCAAATACCCCACAAAATCATAATCAATGTTTACATCATGGTTTTGAATTGACATATCCATCATCAATAAATCCTCTATTACTTTTTTATCTTCATCAAAACCAAGAACCTTTTACATAACCCATGCACAGTATGATTCATGTAATTGTGGAAAGTAGTAAGATCATAAGGTTCGTTGACATTCTTTGGAATTGGAATAAGTTTTTTGTCTACTTTGGGCATATATCTGGGAATTACCATTTTCTTCAACATCTCCTTATGCGCATGATAATTACATTTTTATCTGTAAAAATCAATTTATATGCAGGTAGCACCTGAAATCTAAAATGCATCTACCATACTTCTTCTATTTAGTGTAACTGGGGCTTTCTTGTCTTCCCTCCTAATAACCCTACTAACTGGATAGTATGCTTTGGCTAGTTCTCTTAAAAACTCAACATCTATGAACACATCTGGAATAATTAATTTTTCCCAATTCAACTCCCAAGGGTTCGACACTAGTGGCCCTCTTTCCCTATTGTTGAAAAAGTAATTGAAGAGAGACTAGCTAGATGAATGTGTCTGCGGCTTCCTACACATGCTACAGGCATCTTTCCATTCAAATTTGTTCTTGGCCTAAATATTTGATGATTCCGCCAATAAATCTATAAATTCCTGCCAGTAGAGGTTAGTACCCTTTGCAGAATTTCCTGAACTAGTGGAACTGGCTTCACTCACGGTTATAAAATTTGCAGACAATTTAACACATAGAAAAACTAGAAATCCTTTCTAAACAAAGTAAATCTGGTTACTCAGAGTTTTTCCTCGATGTCGAACAAACTATCACCTTTGTCATCTTCTACAGAATCACCAGCTCTGCACTCTTCTCTTTATCTTGAATTATGTGTCAAATGAGTCTGAAACCATGCATTTATATATTTAATCTCACTTTTATTTATTCCATCATTTCATTCATTAATTCGCATGCTTCTTCTTTTACTTCAACTAGTCGTAGCAAGTCCATCTTTTTCATTTTGAGCTCTCAACCAAATTTGAGTTGTGCAACTGAAAAAGAACTCCACGTCAGTAATTAACCACACCAAAATGCCAAATGGGCCCATTTTATTTGAGAAACCCCTTTCCTTTTCACACCTCAATCATCAAAAACAAGTCATATTTCCATGTTTCAACACCTCGCAATATCGAATCCCAAAGATCTTCCTTTATCAAACCGCGCTAATGTTGTGACTGAATCATTATTAACTACCAAGGACTTACTCAAAACTCCACAACTGCAAACAGCTAAACCATGAGATAATTGAGTAACCTAATGACATTAATTTTCCATTAGTATGCAAACAACACTTTCGGTAAGCATACACCAAAAGACAGAACAAAGAACAAACCAAAAATCAGATATAAAGAGATCACCAAAATGAATAAGCACAAAGAGAACCGATGACACAACCTTGTGTGTACACCAAAATTGTAAAGCAGAAAGATAAAGAGGAACCTGACATGCAGGACAAAGTGAAAACTAAGAGACAGATAAAGTGCAAACTGAAGAGATAGTTAAAGAGCAACCGATAGAACAAAACTAAAAGATAGTCAACTGATTTCAGAAGCATAATCGACCATCAAGAATCGAGAATCAGTTACAGCCCACAAAAAGTGGATCTGACTTCCACGTCAGATAAAGCAGTCTTATTCTATTTATAGGATCTTGATTTGTTTTAAATCCATTTCTTTAGGGACAAGAAACATGAATGTAAGTGCTTTAATTAGTCTAACTGGTTTAAAACACATAGACTAGGAGATCAAGGTACAAGTTGTAAACTTGATCTTAGAGTTAACATTGTTTTTCGTGAAACTTGATGATGTCAATCCATCTTATAAATAGATGATGCAATAATTCATTATACAAGGATGTGAATATGAAAGAGAGGATAAATGAAGTCTACAAGCACATCTATGGATCAGATTGAAATTTTTAAGAACCAGAACAGCAAAAGGTGAATATGGTTAGCAAGAACCAAGAACAGAGGCTATCGAGAATCAGAGGTATTACTCAATCATATTAGGTGATAATCTTATTCATGTAAACTTAAATGGATCTGTATCATCAATAGGAGATTGCATTTACTAGGTCAATTTGTAATTTTCTATCATTCTAACAAGTGGAGCAAAGTGTAAAAATCCTTTCAAGGAAGGTGGATTTAACAGTCCAACTACAAATCTCTTAATTGAGTGCACACTCAACAGTGTTGCTAAAGCTCTTAACCGAGTAGACTTTAACAGGTCTCCATGGATACTCTTAACCGGGAAGATCAACAGAAGTGATCAAATTGTAATCCTTAACCGGCCCCTTCCAATCTGTAGATAGTGAAGATTTTGTAGGTGCCATCCCCACCGCAGTTTTTATTTCCTAACATGAGTTTTCTGCGATGTCATATATTGTGTTATGTGTCAATTACTTTTATGAATGTTTCTATGAATGTTCACATGTGTTTTAATGTTATGAATTGATATAACTCATATCAAGATAGTATAGATCAGATTGAATGGATATACAATTGATTACACAAAGGTTAATTGATTCAAGGATACAAAAAAATTTAGAGTTACTGATTCACCCCTCCCCTCTCAGTACACACTTCCCATTAATTCCAACATAACCAACCTAGGTTATCAATTCATTTCATCGCAACATTGCATGCCAACTCAGATGACATGACATATCTCAGTAACACGGAGAGACATGAGAAACATTACACCGTGTAATTGTGTGCCATGTCACAATGAACTCCTATGAACAAATAGATTACTTGGTAACATGCTGAGACCAAAGTAAGCTCCCAACGTACCACCGCGTGCCAATTTATATGACACGATGCAACTCGGTAATGTGGGGAGACAAGATAAACATTACACCACACCACCATGTGGGACCCACAACCTCTTAACCAATGAATTATGCATGTGCATTTATAAATGGATTAAGTTGTCGCGTCCTCGCAGGCCTAAATTATAGTTAAGGAAAATGGTTGAGATCTTTCGATAAAATGAATTGATAACCCATATTAATTAATCAATGAATAACTCAACTTGGTAACATGGGGAGACAAGAGAAACATAACACTGTGGTATCATGCGGGACCCACAACCTCTTAACCAGTGAATTATGCATGTACATTTATAAATGGGTAAACATGTTGCGTCCTCACAGGCCTAAATTGCAATTAAGGAAAATGATTACGAGATTACAATGAAATGAATTGATAACCCATATTAATTAATCAACTAATAACAAAATAATGATAGATCAGCTACAATGTGAATACAGGGTAGGCTACACATTGGAGACAATAAGAACTCACATGGTTAGCAATGTCATTCTGGTAGAAATAGTATAATATTCACTAGAAATTGCACCTAAGAAGGTTCAAGGGATAATCTGATAGGAAATTATAGGTAGAATCTAAATGTGAAAAATAAATAATTAGATTGTAATTGTAAATTCTAAACCTAAACCAAATTGAATTGTAATCAAAACCCTAAATCAAGTTAAACCAAATTAAACACTAACTCTAACCCAAATTTTACCCTAACTGTAACGATAAAGCAAAATGAACCCTTACACTGAGAGTATTTGAACACGAAAGAAAATTGAACCCTAACCCTAAACCTGATGAAGCAGTATAAGAAAATAAACCTAGCAACTATGTTGCTCTTTTAATCCAAACAAATCTACAAGACATAGAATAAAATCAAAACTTGTAACCCTTCTAAAACATAACCTTAAACACTATTAAACCCAAACCTCAAGTGTCCATAAGCTTAAACAAGTACCAACCTCCACTTTGAACCTAATGTGATTACAATATTTAAACAAAAATAGTTATCCTAAAGCTAAAAAGACACCAAATTGAATCTAAAACTGATGACATGTAATTGATTGAATGTTTGACAATGTTAAGTTGAAGATAATGCAAGGCATTAAATCAGTTAATGTATTGTATTATCATTGATGTCAACTTAATATCATCTGTACGGTCATGTACATAATGCCAAAGACTTCAGAGAATCAAAAGAACCAAGGCTATGCTATCAGTAATGCATACAAATCAAGTATTCACTAAGTGACAAACAACACCGATGGAGTGCACCTGACAGACAGAGAAAAAGAACAAAGTCACAGTGATACCTGACAAAAAAATGCATAGCACTACCAACAAGAAGAGTCACAGTGTTGCCCGACGAGAAAAGCAAAGAGTAACCCGATGGAAGAAAATATAATTTTTCCCAATGGATGGAGATCACGAAGCTAACTGGAGTCTCATTGATGGAAATGTCAGTTGTCACCGACAACTAACTGCAAAGGTGATCGACAGAACAAAGAGTTCAGAAAATGACAAAATATCTAGCTGGCAAAGCTAAATATAGACTTAATTGGTTGTCTACTTTGTTTTATTTGACTAGAGATAAGTGTTTGTTTTAAAGCTGATTTGTATAGTTGGCAAGAAGATATCTACGAGATAAATCAGGAGTTATGCTTTAAATCTAATTGGCTGAATTGTTTTTCACGCCAAGAATCAAGAATCAAGAAACAATTAATATTATGTCTATGTAAGAGACAAGCTTAATTCATTTACAAAAAAAAAGGATTAAGGGGAGTGAATAAAAAGACGATGTTGAAGAGAAACTGATGAAGAACAACTTCATGCAGTGCTGATCAAACAAGTTGAAGGAAGAGCTAAGCAATTCTGCATACACCGATGAACAGTGAGCACAGCATCACAGAGAAAAAATTATGGAGCACAAAGGATTGAATTGATACATTGGTTAGAGAGGTAATGTAATTAAATAGATCTAAAAATCTGCAATTCAAAGTTGCAATATGAATAGGTCATAATTTTTTAGTTTAACCATTGAAGCATCAAGTCTCTTAACCGAGCAGGACTTAACAGTCTTCTATATATTGAGGTACATCTCAAGGAGTGCCAAAAAGGTTGATTCATGAAAGTAGCATTGGATATGCCCAATGCCTATTGATATTCTAAGAGAGAGGTTGATTCAAGGATGGCAGCATTAGATGCCTGATACTAAGTGACAACCTCTATGTATAAAATCCTCTAACAAGGTCACACCTAACAGTGTGTTTGTAACCTTTAACAAGGTTGGCTCTTAATAGGGCTCACTTTAGAAGAGTGAAAATTTGGGGTACCTGTCCCAATGGTTTTTCCCTTAACATGGTTTCCACGTTAAAAATCAATGTGCTATGTGTGTATGATTCATTTATTTACTATTTTGTATCTTACATAATTCATTCTGGATTGATCGGTATACTCTACTTATTTATTAAGTTTCGGTAAATAGTTATACTGCTTATCGATAATCAAGAAAGAATAAGGATTGATAGAGAAAACCGACAAACAGTTAATCATTATTAGTATTTCATGACATGCATCTTGTAGGGACATAATAATCTGAGGTTTATTGATTGGTGTTTAAAGTTTGAAGGCTAAATTTTTGAGGCCACTGATTCACCC
>MU226531.1:623898-634952 GCA_018584345.1 Thuja plicata
CTAATCACACTTAAAGTGTGATTCCTACTCTTTTTAGCACTAATGGAATGCTCCCACATGTGTGAGCAACTCCTCAAAAAGGAAGCCACCAACTTCCTTTAATACAACCACTCTTTTGTCCCCCACTTCATTCCCCAAGTGTTGCTCACACATGTGTGAGCAAACCTTGAGCCTCTCAAACCTTAAAGGCTTGGGTTGACTTTTGCATGGCTTGTCCATTTGCCCTTGTGTCCTCTATGTAGCATCTATGTGGATGCCACATATGATCCACCTCATCCAAATCCTTCATTTCTCTCCAAAACTCTATAAATAGAGGCTCTTGCCAAGAGCAAACCATCTTCATTTTCATGCATTGTTATCATGCTAAAATAGTTCTAGAGTTTTTAGTTCATTTTCATGCTTTCATGTTTTTAGTTCATAATCTAGAAATCATATGCTAGGATAATGGAATGAATCTATTTTCTAGTTTTTGTTCATCTTGCACATCAATCTTAGTGTAGCTTTTGCATACATTACATCATTTGTGATGGCTTTGAGACAAGTTCCTCATACTTGTTCTTGAAGCTCTTCACTATCTTAGTTTGCATTTTTAATCAATAGTGGGATTAAGTTATTGTGTTGGGAGAGCACACCCACAATAATCTCTAAGAGAAAATCAACAAGGCATTGGGTGCCCTTGTTCAACTCATCGGAGGTTGTGGTGAAAGTCTTCGTTTCGGATTTCATTTTAAACATGCTAACCCTTTTGAATCTTGTTTCTAATGGCTAATCTTGATGTTTGCATGTTTTAGTGTTGTCCCTTGCAGGTATACTTTTATCACATACAGGTAGGAGAGAGAAGATAAATAGAAGTTATTCCCTAAACCAAATTACCATTAACCATAGACCTAAACCAAATTAAACATTAACCATAAACCAAATTGAGCATTAACCATAAACCAACTTTGAATTCTACCACTAACTCTTATTATATAGATATTCCTAAACCCAACACTAAACAAAATTTAACATTAACCCTAAATTTAATTGAATTGTAACCATAAGTCTAAACAACAACCCGAAATTTAGGCTTGATCGTAAAGCTAATTCAATAGTACACCAACTTAATCCATTACCCCAATCATTGACAAAATTGATCCCTAAGTCTAATATAAAAATATATTGAATCGTAGTTGTTACACTAAATAAAATAAAACTCAAACCCAAAAAATTATTGAACATTAAACCGAATTGAACCCTAATCATAAACCAAATTAGCATAACACTAAAAATAAACAAAAATAAAACCTTAAATAAATATAATTAAGGACTAAACCTTATTTTAACCTCTAACTCTAACCCTAGCCCTATCAGTAAACCAAATTTAACCTCAATCATTTAAACCTTATAAAATGTGATTCTAAACCTACACTAGATTGAACCCATACATTAAAGAAAATTGAAACCTAACTGTAAATCAAATTTAACCCTAAACCTAAGCCTAATTATATCCTAAACCAAATTAAACCATTAATCTAAACTAAATTAAACCCCAATCCTAAACAAAATTGAACCTTGACTATAACACAACTAAATAGAACAATAACTGAAAATGTAATTGAATATTAAAAACCAAATTGAACTCTAATCCCAAGCCAAATTATAGCTAAAGCTAACACTAAACAAAATTGAACCCTGATTGTACAGTAAATTATACACTAAAACTAACACTAAACCAAATTGAATGTTAATCCTAGCAATAAAATAAATTGAATTGTAATGCTAAACATAATTGAACATTAAACCAAATCGAACCTTATCCCTAGTATTAAACCAAATTGAAATCTATATTGAAGAAAACCCCAACCCTATACAAAATCTAAATAAACAAATTAAATAAAAATCAAATAATAATTCTAAAATAAACTAGAGCTCAAATCTTATGATTACAAGATGACCATAGATTCAAATCAAAATTAGGCACTACATTAGGCACACTTTACACCGCCTTTGGTGCCCCAGGCTACATTCAAAGTTTATAATTTGTGCAAAATTAGGCGCCATTAATGCCGACTTCAGCATCCCAAATTTATAGGTCAAAATTGACGATAAAGTGGGCGTTAACAATTGCATTGTTAAACACGACAACCCACCGTAGACATTTATAGATTCGCGGAAACATTTCATATTTGTTAAATCGCAAATAAATGCATTATTTTGCGGGAAACACCCAGTGTAGCGCTCATTAATGAGTAAAAATAAAATAAAATTTCTCGCCCGCATTAAAATTACTGTCATATGTCGCTCTGATTTTTTGTATCAGTTGTTTTTCATTTTACTATTAGTTTTGTTGATCTTTTAGTTTTCATTCTAGACTTCCACTTTTATTTTGTTTCCAGCTACAGAGCATACGATAGATGGCGTTTATAGTGTTTGGTCGCCCAGTTTAAATGTTTTGTGAGATAGAGAGTAGAGGATATATGGATAGAAATCATACCCCTGATTTCTCTTTAAACGTAAAAATGTGTTTTGCCTTTTGGTTCAATTTGAATCCATATAAATATATTTAGATAACTTCCCCTAAGTTGCCTCAAAATGTCGAGCAATAGATGGAACGGAGCAGACTCTGGCCACAATGACGTAATACATTGTCAATTTATAGACTTGTAAATATTTCCATTGTTTCTTCGATTTTTTGTTTTTAGTTTTTTATTTCTAAATCTAAAATAATAAATTTATTTATTATATATATAGGGACATGAGACTGACAAAGAAACAGAGGCATTGACAACCATATTGGGGATAGACGTAGCAAACAAATTAGATGGTATTGATTTTGGAATGCTTGTCAGATACTTTGAAAATGATCTAGTAATGACTCTGAAGTGTGTCAAAGGGAATCAATTGACTCCCCAGTCACTCTTGCAATGATGATAAGATCCTGGAGGAATTCAATAACAGTAAACTCTAAGAATGTGGAACAGGGAACAGAGACTTCCATTTTTGCTGCCCCTCGTGGGACACAAACTTCTTCCACCAAAACACTTCATCTTGCATTGGTAGCTACAATACCAAGATAGAATACGATGTGGTTTCAGGGGAAGTATGAATGAACAATGGTGGAAAAGCGTATTTGAATAGGTTGAAAGAAGCATGCCTTTAACGGTTCAAAGACCATCTACATTTTCTATTATCAAAGATACCCATGCACCTGCAAAAAGCAGTTATCCACGACTGGACGGCAGAATTTAGCACAGGTTGGTTTGTAAAGAAGATAAAGCTACAAATGTCTCAAAACTGTAAGCGATTTTGGTGCAACCAAACGAAGAAGATAAAAAGAAATCCCTCCGAGCTAAGGGTCAAAAAAGGCAAATTGATGTAAGTGTGAAAGTATGGAAAGAGCTTGTAAAATCATATGAGAAGTCTGAGGCATGGAGGAAGTCGGGTGAAGAGAGTACGCAGGCATTTGAATCTTCTCTTAAGATTATACCAAATTTATTAAACAATTCTTCAATTTTATTTTGCATAGTTAAATTGAATTAGTATATGTTTCAGGATAAGGCCTTCAAGGCTAGGCTTGCCAAACTTCGTGCTACGCATCAAAGTGGCCAAAAAGGTTTACAGGTCTTCACCTGCACATTTGTAAGTATATTTAATGTGTTAAATGATTTTTTTTATTTCCTATGAAAAATTAAATGATTGCATGTTAATTGGTTTTACTAGTCCATGTGTCATGATTTGACAAGAGCGAAAATATGGTTGAGATCCAACGCAATTTAAAAAGGAAATGTTACAAAGCAAAAAGGGGACCGATTTTGTAATTTGTATGGAGAGCGAGGTATCAATAGTTTACTTTCAATAATTTAGCTGGATATTGTTGTGTTAATATTTCAATTTGCATTTCTTTTGTTGAATTATTTATTGATGTGTACAATAAGATCTAGTGTTTCTCTGTTGGTTGTAGATCCCACTCAATTGTCCCATTATTTTATGAAATCGCATATGTCATACCTTGCAACCTTCTACTATTTCATTTGATGTTTCAAGTGCTCAATTTCCTTCTTATTCCATTACATTTATGATGCAGAGGAATTATCCAGAACACAAGGACACAATAAAAAAAACTCAACAAACTCTCAATTCCTTGACCAATACCACAAACAGATGACATTCAACACCAAAAAAAAGATTCCATAGGTTTGAGGTTCCTAAACCCCTCAAATTTGTCTGACTACAAATTTTCATTCACAGTCACAGAAACAAGCATGTCACATATCAAACGCCAGGCCTAGGGCTTCCATTCTCTCTCTCAACTCAACCTCTTGCTCAGCAACCAGATGCATCTTCAAAGAGACCCTAAGCACTACAATTACACCAGGATTTAGATTTTTCCTACGGTGGAATGGAGTCTTACAAGAATTTAACATTCAAACCCTAGTTGGTGAGGGTTTCAGACCCACCTTGAGAAAAATAGTGATAACTCTTCCAAACTTCAATGAAAAACATTCAAACCAATTGCATATCATACTAGATTCTCCCCTCTTCGAAGTAGGTAAACACAGATAATTTTGTATTCAACTTCTTCAAATATTAACAACCTGTGCATCAACCACAAGAGGCCTTATAAACATCAATTAGTCCATCCCAAAGGGTCCCTTACTAATTTTTTAGTGGGTGACCATTGGCATTTGAAAATTGCACTTTTGCAGTAGAAAGTTGCAAAAGTTGTCAATGCAACTTTTAACAACTTTTTGCCCTACTTAAAAAACTAACTCAAAACTTGATGCATATCCATAATACATGCGAAAATGGACAATATGAGTCCAATTACATAGTTTCCACTCATTTTGAACACACTTTGAGTGGTTTGACCATGTTTTACCCAATCAGGACCTTATAGGTCTACATGAGTTAAATGGTATCAATTGCCTTACAAAAATATTTGAATTGATTGTAAATGGTCTTAGGACCTTATGTGACCTTGAGAAAACACTAAGGATTCTTGAAAACGAGAAACATCCGTCTCCCCATAGAACCTGCTAGGTAGGGCCACTATGTCTTTTACTAAACCCATGAGGCTAATGGAAGGGTACCGTTTAGTGTTCCTAGAAGATAATGTTTATCTAGTTTATTTGAAAAAGTAGGCTCCTTTGGATATTGTTCTTATGCCTTTTTTGGCGGGGGCTGGCAGTGATGTAGTAGTGGTAATGGAATACATATGTCTCACAAGAATTGTATCATAGCAATTGCTTTTTATTGAGGATTTAAGATTACCAAGGAATGATAGAAAAAGAAGAGAACACTAGATTTTTAGTTTTCAAAAGGTTAGAAAAGGTGTAAATGAGTAGTGTGTTGGGGATTACTCTGGCAGGAGCTTGGATAGCCTTCTTCACTTCAAGCTCCGCAGGACTCACGAGCGTATTCCTTATTCTAATTTTGTACATATGATACATTCATTCTAATGGCCAACTACAAAACTTTAAATGTGTATAATTCTCAGATTTTATGTATATGGGGCTTTATTTCATCATTTGAACAAGTTATCCCATTTTCTTTAACAAACATTGAGAACACATTAATTATATATCTCTTTCTCAAAATTATGTAGGAGTGTTTTACGGATACTTTTAAATGCATCCTCCACGTTTTTCTAAGGACCATGGAAATAAAGGAACACATAAAATAATAGAATAGAAAGGAACGGTAGATTTGATTCATATGGTTTTAAATCTGACTCCAGGGCTCTCAACAGTCCAGTGACCAATCTTAGGCTACAGAGTGAAAGTAAAGCCATGACAGAGATCCTATGAACAGATGAAACTTATCCAGTGGGTTTTGAAGATATTAATGCTTAACATTAACAAGCGCACTCATGTTATCAAAAAATTCTACTTCAATAATCCATTTCACAAAAAATAATCATTGTTATCTGCACAAATAAACTTAACTCTCTCCTTGAGAGAGACCCATGAAACAATAACACACCCACAAGAAAATTACAGAGACAAAGTTGATCATCTTTAATGTATTGAATTCATATGATTTAAAGTATGCAAAGCTGGAGACAGCTTTATGACATTAGCATTTATAATTGCACAAACCCGTTAACATTGCTCATGAGATTACACTATCTCGGAATTACATTCACCTCCAACAACCTGATACTAAACACTATCCTAGATACAAGCTAAAGAGAATTTCCAGAACTAGAACCAAAGTGTTTTACGAATACTTTTAAATGCATCCTCCACATTTTTCTAAGGACCGTGGAGATAAAGGAACACGGATAAATTAAACAGAAAAGAATAGAATAGAAAAGAACAATAGATTTGATTCATATGGTTTTAAATTTGCAAAACCCTCCAGGGCTCTCAACAGTCCAGTGACCAATCTTAGGCTACAGAGTGAAAGTAAATCCATGACAGAGATCCTATGAACAGATGAAACTTATCCAGTGGGTTTTGAAGCTATTAATGCTTAACATTAACAACTGCACTCATGTTATCAAAAATTATACTTCAATAATTCATTTCACAAAAAATAATCATTGTTATCTGCACAAATAAATTTAACTCTCTCCTTGAGAGAGACCCATGAAACAATAACACGCCCACAAGAAAATTACAAAGACAAAGTTGATCATCTTTAATGTATTGAATTCATATGATTTAAAGTATGCAAAGCTGGAGACAACTTTATGACATTAGCATTTATAATTGCACAAACTCGTTAACATTGCTCATGAGATTACACTATCTCAGAATTACATTCACCTCCAGCAACCTGATACTAAACACTATCCTAGATACAAGCTAAAGAGAATTTCCAGAATTAGAACCCTCCCCACCCCCCCACTTATAATTGCACAAACTCATTAACATTGCTCATGAGATTACACTATCTCAGAATTACATTCACCTCCAGCAACCTGATACTAAACACTATCCTAGATACAAGCTAAAGAGAATTTCCAGAACCATAACCCCCCACCCCTTTTTTATGGCCTTGGAATTCCTTTTATATTTAAGGAATGCAACAAGCTTCAGGCCACTAACACAGATTTGATTCTACCACCATTAATTTGTATCCTAACAGAGTTTGTTACAACCATTCTTGTCTTGAAGTTAAACAACTTGGTCTGTATACAAGGGAGCTATGGTGACAAAGCCAGTGCTTTCATCTAATCATCTAGGCAAGAGATCCATACCAATATTGACCATGGGTAGTTATCGAAGCTGAAAATGGGAGAATGCATCTGACAAGCTTTCCCAATTCTTCTCCAACACCACCTCTTCACTACCTGCACCCATAGCCCAATCTGTATCACCCTCATTCAAGGTAATCAAAGTGATAGCCTCAAAGATCGGATTCATTTGCAAACTAGAGAAAATGTTTGTAGTTGCACTAAAGCATTCTAATATCCCTTTAACTACCAATAACCCTTCTAATATCCCTTTAACTACAAATCAGCTTCATACTGCTTCATTTTTTGGTATTTGTATGTTACCTATAATTGAATATATTAGACCATGATGTCCCATACCAGAAAACACTTATCTTCTCTACAAACTTCATCCTCAACCTCCTCAATTAAAGGAAAACCAATCTATTGCAAATATCCCTTTAACTACCAACAACCCTTCTAATATCCCTTTAACTACAAATCAGCATCATACCACTTCATTTTTTTATCTTTGTATGTTAACTGTAATTGAATTTTATTAGACCATGGTGTCCTATACCAGAAAACATGTATCTTCTCTACAAACTCCATCCTCAACCTCCTCAATTAAAGGAAATCCAGTCTATTGCAAATATTTGAACCAGTAAGCACCATTTATAGCCTTATTGTCTCGGAAATACAGTTCACATTCCTTAGAATATTGAATGGCGACAGCCATATTCTAAACTTGTATAATTTTCCTCATATACTTGTATCGACAAGACAATCTACATAAAATAGATTAGGAAAGATCTCACATCTTTTGGTGTCAGGTACTTGATTAGGAAACATTGAGATCTCTTCAATTGGTTTTCTTCTTGATTACTTGAGCTTTGCAAATAGTAGGTCAGATGTCACACCAGGTACAAGCATGACACATTTTGTGTATTCATTACTTTAGATGCATTTATTAAATAATTGTACTGTTGATTTCCAAGGCTCTGACATAGCGTCGTCTATGGTGCAACAAGAATGCACCACGGTCTAGTGTAAATAAAATATTAAAATAGACTTGGAAAAAGTAACACCATATGTGGGTGCATTCTAGTTGCCCCATAGCCAGGGATGTGTGGACACATGCTTCCGTATAGATTGGGGGGGTGTTCCCACATGTCATATAGGCGTCATTATACATACATGTGTTCTATGTGCCAATATTTTAAAATCTGAAATCCCTCTTTAATGTCTTCCTTATTGTTTAATAAGTTGTCATAAATCACACTAAAAACAGGGTAAAGAGATAGGTGAGTTTGCAGCTATCGAATTCCAAAGTAAAGAGGTTTTGAAGGGTGTGACTAGAAACATGGGAGGTCCACCGGTGATAAGTGAACCAACGGTTCATGAAGTAATCCTGCAAGACACACTCGGTGAGCCAGAATTTAGGAAATGTGGCTGGTTAGACTACTTTTTGAAGTTGAATTGGTTCAGTAATGAAATTGCTATGGAATTTTCTTAGGCATTTAACAATGGTGAGGCAATGGTGAAGGGTTTGAAGGTTACTACCATGGAGGAGAGGATTGTTGAAGTTGTAGGGTTGTCTGTTGTAGGAGAACCCTATCCTAAAAATAAAGATGCCAGAATAGCTAGAGAAGACTTTATCACACCTGGGGATCATCCACTTGAAGTAGATAAACAAGGAACGAGGATGTTTTCTTTACCAGATAAATGGCCACATGTTGTGGTTTATATTATCAGATACATTATTTGTGAGGGTCGGTAGTCAAGTCTACACTTTGTACACTTCAAGCTTCTGGGCCACATGTGACATGGAAGGAGAATGAATGTCCCCAATGTGCTATATAACATGCTGGCAATCATGACTGCTAAGACGCAGAAAGGCAGGCAAAACTTTGTTTCCCATCACTGTTTAATTAAATTGCTTGTTAAAAGGTCTTTACAAGATGTGTCTCGGATGTCATGGGATGATTATTTGAAAATTAAAGAGTTTAGAGGGGTGAATGTGCGTCTTAGAGATCAACCCTTGACCTATAGAATTAGCGGGGAGGCAGAACTTACAAAATTCACCCTTGGGGCTTCAACTTCTAGGGTGGTTCCTAGCACAAACCCTCCTACAGCTAAAATGAGTTCACCTAAGTCTTTGCACAAAGATGTAAATAGTTCCTCTTCAGACCCTAATGAGGATGTTTCCCCTAAATCAACAGTCCGCACTAGGGCAGCAATAGCAAGGGAAAAAGGAAAAATTAAAAAGACTAAGGATGAAAAGGGAAAGGGTAAAATGCAAAAAAATTGTAAAGGAAAGCCCTAGCCCTAGAAAACGGAAAACTAGGGATGAAGAACCTCTTACAGCCACTGAGCATAGCAAAAAGCCTGCTAAAAAGTCTAAGACAGCAAAAAACTACAGAGAAAACACCCCAGAGGAGGAGTCATAGGCTTAGGGGTAAACATAGTAAACAGGCAAAATCTACCACACCTAGGGTGCACATCCAAATTGAATCCTTTGAATCTGTTCATACCACTCCTAGTGAAGAAGAAAGAATAATCCATAGGAGACCTCCCACAAGAAGCCCCTAAATCAATAGTCCGCACTAGGGCAGCAGTAGCAAGGGAAAAAAGGAAAAAATAAAAAGACTAAGGATGAAAAGCGAAAGGGTAAAATGCAAAAAAATTGTAAAGGAAAGCCCTAGCCCTAGAAAACGGAAAACTAGGGATGAAGAACCTCTTACAGCCACTGAGCATAGCAAAAAGCCTGAATCTGTTCATACCACTCCTAGTGAAGAAGAAAGGATAATCCATAGGAGACCTCCCACAAGAAGCCCCAAATTTACCTCCTCATCTAAGAAGTAGGATAGGGAAATCATGCCTACATAAGAATCTGAGGGGGATGACCAGATCTCGAGAAAGGGAATTTCCCCAGGAAGAAGAGGGGTTGTCGATGGAAGGAATCTTTGAACAAGAGAATTTAGGATTAGCAAGGCTCGTTGTTGCAGCTGATAAAGTGGCAAGTGGATAACTAGAAAAAGGCATTTCCCAATAGGTATTCACCGACCCACTACTTTCTTGTGGGCATCACTAGCCCTAGATTTATGGAAAGATATGAAGGATAAGGAAGAAGAATGGAATAAAGAGAATCACATGCTGCAGGAAGTGATTACAAAGAAAGACAAGGAGATTGAGGGGAAGAATGCATAAATTGTTGCACTAGCAAATAAGGTAAACAATGTGATGACCTTAGTGCCACAAATTTTAGAATGTAGAGCTCCCCCAAGGATATATGCACTGCATCTCAAGGAGCTTAGTCTTTCTTTTCAATTGTCAAGAGTAGTATCTGGTTTAAACCCTTCTATAGAGACTCCAGAAGACTTCTTCCAAGCTTACCATTCTTCCCCAACAAAAACTAAAAACTTACTCTGTGAATTATACTTACACAACTATGTTGTTCCTAATGATCATGAGTGGAATCCATTAATGTATATCAGAGATATTCATTTAAGGGAAATAATGTCTTGGATTCAAAATTAAAATAGTTGGGGGCAAAAATTCATAGCACATAGAGACAAGGAGATCCATACCCCTTTACCTTTAAGGGTAGAATCAGATGACCCTGCAAACATTTTCTATACTTGGCACAACATTATGTACAAAGCTGAATTCAATCAACGAATCCTAGGTTGGAGAGAAGAAGCCTTTCAGGAATTTGAACAGGTGGATGCAACTATAGGAAAGATGTTTAAAAATTATGTTTTATAATCTACAACATCGGGCAATTTGTTTTGGGTCTACGCATCCGGGACGGGGGGACGTCGTTCCCGCATTTCTAGCAGCGCCACCCATTGGCCACCATTTTGTCGGGGACGCGGGGACGTCCCCGCGTCCCCCTTTGGGGACGGGAGAC
>MU226531.1:635048-666355 GCA_018584345.1 Thuja plicata
TATATATATATATATATTGTTTAGTTGGTCATTTTTCAATCCTAGGCCATGTGGGGCCACATCTCGTGCTAAAATGATAGAAAACCATATGGGGCTACTCAATATAATCATCTTTATGATTAGATACTCATAGAACTCTTCCATTTGCTAATTCGACTATTTATAAATTATAATTATAATTCTATTTTTCAAACTTCAATGTTCTATGTTATTAACTTATTGTTCCATGTTCAATGTTCAATGTTCAATGTTCAATGCAATGTAGTATTTAGTTTTACTGTTTACTTTTACTAATAGTAATTCTAAATGTCTTACTCTTATATTGTTATACATTTTTTCATAACTAGCATTTTAAGTACCACGTGTATAGTATATACACCCCTTCCCCAGTCCCCCGCCGCCGTCCCCCCACCATCCCCCCACTGTCCCCAAATTGAGGCCCCTCTGTCCCCCCTGCCCGGAAACTTGTCCCCCTGTCCCGACGTGCCCCCGTCCCCCAGGGCGGTGTAACTATGCAATATATAGAACTCTTGGCATGCAAGAGGCACCTAATTATACTTCAAATACAAGGTGTACATACCCTACTCCCTACAGTGTTTGAAGTTGTGGCCTCTCTCAAGAGCAAGTTTTTTTTGTACATATAAGATGAAGTTCTTCCACACAGCTTTTAACGAACTTGGAGTGCATGTGCACCACTGCAAAGCTTCCAGAGAACTTGGAGTACATGTACACATCATTGCAAACAGCAATTTTTTGAGCCTCTTCGAGGATTTTATTAGCTATCTAAGTTCACACTGAGACGAGAAAAAAATTTTGGCGCTTGCAAAAGATTCTGATTTGTTGCACTTGGAAAACAGAGAATAAATTCAGGTTATAATGACAGCATTAAAGTACTATGCATTTGCAAGAAAAACTCAAATCTCCTGGACATCAAAACTGCCATGCTTGAATGCACTGCACTGCATTGCTTTTTTTTTGCAATGTACGGGTAAAGGAATAGGTCACCATTCGATTAGTCTAGAATTTCATTTTCACAATTGTAGCAAAAGCCATTGCTTTTGTGTCATGGCAGAATTGAGGAATATTCTGAAAAAAAATAATTGGTTATTTTTTTTAAAAGAGGAAATTTGAGTTCAAGTCTGCACGCTGATAAGCTGAAATTTCTAATTGAACATTTAATATTAATTCTAAGACTAACCAACATCACAGGCGACCGGATATATCAAAAAGAAACTGTCATGATCCATTAGGAGGCTAGCTTGTATCATGATTCATATATAAATCATCAAATAAGTTTTCTATACATCATGAACAAGCATGTAATTTTAAAAAAAATATCCATAAAAGAATCACGTCAGATCACTTGTTTATTATTTCAATTTCCTTGCCTGCCAAGCGATTATTTACTCATCTGAAAGGCTAGTAAAAAATTGAGAAGCAAGATATTTATGCTGCTCATTAGACAAACTACGAAGGTATCACCTGAAAACAAATGATCCTGACACTGGTTTCCCATATGTCAACTACAGGCATCTGCTCACTGCCTCTTCAAACTCCAGAAATAATTTACAAAGGCTGGTTAACTTCACTCAGTGTGAAAACAAATGTTTCACAAGTATAATTCAGAATATACAGAAACTTCCAAATGGTCACTAGCATTATCCCTAGTGAGGTAAAGCTCCAACCTCACCGCCTTTACCTTCAATGAGGTGGCATACAATCAAATGTGGTACATGCTTGCAAATATTGCAAACATGGTAGAACTTAGCCTTGAATACAATATATTGCAGTTGCTGGAAATTATTACAGGGTCTGCATGGTATGTCTGCTTCCGTACAAATTGTTAGACTGTAAAGGTAAAAACATGTCTAGAGCTGTTACCCAGGGGCCACAGTAAAGAACGTCATCCACTCAGGGTACATAAACCGCCACGTGAGAACTCGCTGGCTTTAAACAATAATGCTACAGCTTGCCACAATCAACTGAAGAAAAAATATTCTCCGTTTTGATGGAAAATACTGGTGTTGAAGACATGCACTACATTCTTAAACATTAAGGAAAGTTTAGTGCTAAAATATTCCAATAATATTATGTTAAGTATGACTGGTCCAGTATCCTGGAAGTCATTTCACCCTAAGATTTTCAAATTTAAAGATTACATAAGCTCCTGCTTTGCAGAGGCGAATCACATCACATGGCAATCAATAAAAGCTTTTGAGTAATGTGAACTGTGCCTGGTCAAAGACCTTCCAGAGTGCAATGCAATAAAAGATACTGTAAGTTCATTTACCCCATAGTAAATCAATGCACTCTTCAGGATAATAGTAACATATCAAATCTAGTTGCTTCCCCACCTCCTTTTACGAGCAGGCCTTTCTTGTTTAACCTCGTCAGTTTCATTTTCTAAAAGAATTTCATTCTCAGCCTTTTTTTGAAAATCCTTTTCATTTTGAATTGGCTGTTTAAAACGCTCCCTCCGCTTTTCCAGTTTAGCTACTGCCTCACAATGCTGCCGGTTTCCATTTTTATCTGTATCTGCCTGCGTACCGTCAGCAACATGTACAGGTTCATCTGAATTAGCCTCTTTGTCCTCCTGTTCAGCAATACGCTCCTCTCCCTCTTGAGATTGAGGACACTCCTTTCCAGATTTCTGTTTTGACTCTGGATCAAAACTCAATTCAATCTTAGCTTCCTCTTCCTTTCTAGCTGCAGTATCCTCATTATTTACAGGCATTTTATTGTGTTTTCTTGTATCATTGTCCCATAAATTAGCTTCTTCCTTTTCTTTCTGACTAGTCCAACGCTCTAATTTGGACCGGCCTCTCCTTAGCTGTTCATCTTCAGACACACTATCATCAGCAAGTCGTTTCAGTTTGGAAATGTTACGATCTGAGCCTTCGTGTTCATGTATCCTCTTGGAAAGGTCTGAGGGCATTATGCGGTTGTGAGTTCGCCTATCTGCGTGACCAGTCCAGACAGTTCCTGATTCCTGATCTTCAGTACTTCTATCTGATGCCTGTATAAGTTCCAAACAGGTTAGAAATCTCGTGCGGATCACCTCAGTACATAAACCTAGGTGATTCCAAAAATGTCACAGCAAACAGGGGGCAAACTTTACAAGATCAAAGAAATGAGAATTTGGAAAAATCGATCTAGCAACACAAGAAAGCCCAAAACTATTTTTTGACAACTTCAAATATTTTCAGTCCTTAAAACAGGACAATGTTATTCAAATTATTTGCTGTTAGGCAGAAACAGCCAAAGGCAAATATTGGAACATATTTTTCCAAAACAATTGTGATACACACCGCTCTAGGTGTATCCTATCAAATTTCTACAATTGAAATAGATCTTACACACCAAGACTGCTAATCTCAAGAATGCCTCCAAGTTCCTGTAAACATCCAAATGCACAGGATTGTTCTACAGTCATACCATAGTTTACATGTGCACAGTTGACTTAAAAATTATATTATTTTATTTCAAACAAAAGAATTACATATTTAGACTTCAATTCAAATCTTAGAAATGGCGTGTCTTTAATCAAACTTTAAACTACACTAAGGGTTTGGCAAGGTAACGTGTCTTTTTGTCTTTTTTCTTCAGTTAAAATTTCATACATATAAAAGTATCAAAAGCTTCAATTGGCAACTTTACGCCTGGAAATATCGAGTCTTGATAACCTGAGTAAGAGAAAGATGCCTAGCAGAAACCAATTGATTAAATCATCTTACATCTTCAAGAATTATGCCCAACTGGATTACTTTTTCAAACTAAAAAATATTAAGTAAAAACTCGGTCACCATAAAGTAAGATATTTCCATTAAATTCCTATAGCAGAAAAGGCTGAAAATGCAATCAGTGACACAGATATTTGTAAATTTGGAAATATCATAAAATTTCCAATATCAGTTGCCAATGAAAACAGATGGCTAAAGAGTACTTGAAAACAGCTGCAAAAGTGTGAAGTGAGTTCTGGTTTTTAGCTGTACCTTTGAGAAAATCAAAGGATTGTTGTGATCATGGCGAAACGGTGGTTGAAGACCTTGGGTGAATTCTGCATCCACCTCAAGGACCTCTAGATTAAATTTGGAAAAAGACAACAAAAGATCTCATTAAGAGAGCTGAATATCTGTTCACAAATGATTTTACTTTGCAAAAAGGTGACACAACTTGATAACAGAAACTCTAGAGAGAATGTTTTTGGGAAACAAGTGAGTCTTTTATTGATTTTAGCATCAACATTACAGATCACACTCCATGAGCTTTTCCTTCACCTTGATGGCAGATCAGAGTGTTAACAAGCTTTGAAAACATCATGCCTCCAAGAGCATAATTCTACGTTTCCAAGATACATATGCAAATTTAATATTTTTATTTAAACATACTTCTCAGATACCAATGAAAAAAAAGACACCTAAAAAGTCAGAAAAGCTTTAAGTATGCAGTACATCCCAGCATCCTAAACTTCATGATGCCACCATGCACCCAAAAATGGTGCTAATATCTTCTGTAATAAAACAAAATTTAGATATGAAAATGAGAAGTCTTGTTCATTTTTCTGAAGTCTTATAAAACCATTTTATGCAAGTTACTGAATTCCAACAAACATTTATACAAATTTGAAAAATGCATTATTGTATTTCAAAGTCTGGGAGACCAGATGAAAATTGTTTTCATGCTATAATATCTTCTATCATAAATATGACAATGAGAAGTCTTGTTCATTTTTCTGAAGTCTTATAAAACCATCCTATGCGAGTTACTGAATTCCAACAAACATTTATACAAATTTGAAAAATGCATTATTGTATTTCAAAGTCTGGGAGATCAGATGAAAATTGTTTTCAATCAGAAGAAATCTTAGTTAATAATAATAACTTCATCCAAGTAATTGGAAAGCAGCACGAAAATGTGATATATAGTCTGCAAGTCCAAACAGGCAATTTATTAAATTAATCAACTACTAAATATTTTGAGTCTCTTGTCCAAGTGTTGGAAAACAAGAATTACACTACAACACATACCCTGACCCCAGGTATCTGTCTCCCATACTGGAAACACATCCCACACTTGGAAACACATATGAAGAGATGTACAGATGCCAGGAGACTTCAGATGAAATTTATTCCTCTCTATCCATCTGCAGGAAATTCTAGCAGAAATGTGAAAATATCATGATTATTAAACTGCCTTACAAATTCAACAATGCTGCTACCAGCTTCAGGTGACATTTGGCTAGACAATGCAGGAGTGACTTTTCAAAAAGAAAAAGAAAAAAATATTTTGGACTTCTTTGACAAGATATTTTTGAACTTAAATGATGATATTCTCATCTATGACAAAAATAGGAAAGAGCATTCGTAATTTTTGTTAAAAGCTTTACAATTTCTCTGGCTTTAGGACATATCAGTAGTAAAGATGGAGTGCATGTTAATCCTACAAAGGTTGTTTAAGTCATTCTTGATTGATCCTCTCCAAGTTAAGCAACACATATAAATCATTCTTGCCATAGCAAAGATTTGTAAAGTCAATTTTAGGAGGCACAAAATCCCTCACCAATCTCACAGATAAAGATCAATTCAATTAGTTAGAAACGTGAGGAAAAACCACCATACTTCAGGACATGACCAAGATGATGACTTGTAGCCCTGCAGTTTCACTTCTAGAATTTGGCACAAGGGGTTGTCATAATGCAAGCAGAGAGGTTTACCTAATGCAAGCAGAGAGGTTTACCTAATACAAGCAGAGAGAATGTAGCCTGAGAAGACATTATAACAAAAATACATTCTATGTTACCCATGCTTTAAAAATAATCAAGCACCATATTTTGAAGAGCGGGACTTAATATTTCAAACTAATTATCAAAGTTGTCCAGGAAAAGTTTGAAAGAGCAGTTGAGAAAAGAAGGTAAGCAAAGTTACCAAGTTCCAATGTTGCTTAGCATTTAATATAAGAATATAAATGATACTTCTGTAGAATCAGCTGACTGTGCTACAAGCACTATCTTGGTTAAACCAGAACGGAGATAAGAGATACTATTTCAGCGTGCTAAGAATGAGAAGTTGTTATGATTTAAGATCAGCAAGATGCATGTCATATCCCCCCCTACCCTAAGGCCAACCTCGGCCCTAATTGTTTAAAAGTATTTTTTAACACTACTAATATTTATATTTATTCATTTATAAATGTTAAAATAAAGTAGACAATATTAAAATCAGATTTTAGAATTCAGATTTTGGCACTGGGAATTGGGCCCAGGCACCCTATCCAAAGCACGTACTTATAGGGTTCTGCGTGGCTGAGCTAAAAAACTTAAGTCTTCTGATATGTTTTGGAAATTATTTCCTGTTTGGATCTGCCAAGATGCAAACACTAGCAGCCAACTCAAATTAGGACAAAACCTCTAACCTTGTTCTATAAATTCCCAGCAGACCTGGCATAATTCTGATTTAATTTTGTGCTTACCAGCACAGGAGCTGACCCCTATTTCTGAGGATATCGGAAGTTTCATATACCGTCCAGCATACAGACCACTCATTTTCATCGATCTGGCGGCAATCCCATCAGCATCATCTCAGAACATCATGTTGACATGCCTTTGACAGGAGTGCTCAACAGATATTCTGCATTTATATGAGCTCTCACATAGAAGTGAACAGCAGGAATAAACCACACAAAGCCAACGCTCAAAGAATTAGCCAGATCTGGACATCACAGTTTAAACACACCCCTCCAAGGACATTCAGCGGCTCCTAATTCAGATCTGTGTAAAACTTCATGTAACTGTTATCACTGGAGTATAAAGAGATATAGTCTGCAGCAGTGACCAGTTGTAGGTGATCATCCTTCGAGCGCCCATCTCCACTCAATAGTGTATGCAGCAAGTATGCCAGATTCAATTAGCCACGTCTATCTAGACAGAGAAAAAGTTCTGACCAGTTACAGTTCTTATCATGTCAGTGCAGTCTCAAAGAGTTAGTTGCAGCCTGGCTCTATTCAGGGTGTTAACTGTAAAAAGCAACATTATTTTGGAATCCAGATAGATTTCCAGTTGCCTGTTGATCATCTACGTCAATCTGAATTGAATAGTATCATTAAAGACTGTCGTTATTTTGCAGTACAAGAAGGGTTTAAGTGTTATTCAGCAATCAGTATACTTTGCTTGTTTTATTGTTGAGCTCAGAAATATTCCTATTATAGTTGAGAATCTTACAATACGTAATAAGGGCCAAGAATACATTCACATATATATAGTCAAATATTATTTTGGACTTTCTTTAAAACATTCTAAAATTTATTCAAGTATTATGAGTTTTCTCACTATATTGCCCTAAGGAGTACTATTATTGATCAAGGATTAGTATGTACTGCCATTAATATATACATTATAGTTGTATATTGTTTGTTTGTTGCAACTGAAACATTAATAAGATTCACATAACTGAAACTTTGTAACTCCTTTCTCTCACCTCTATATATTAAAGGTGCCTCTCTCATTTCTTCTATGGAAGCATTTCTATGCTAAGCTCACTCTCTCTTTCTCTCATTGTATTTTTTTAGACTTAATGCCATCTATATAATCATGGGTTTTTTTTTTTTTCTTTTTCCCCCTTACAAATCTTGTGTCTCCTCAAATTTTGGTGTGGTTGCTCTTGATTTTGACTTTTCAACTTTATGGTAATATTCTACCTTCAAACAATTGCTCTTTGATTAGTTATTTTCTGGTCCTTTATGTTATTTTCCTTTCACAAATCGTGCAATATTTGTCAAACTCATGGAACAAATTGTATGGGCCAGGACTCTTGACTTGTACATATAACTTGTACAAGGGAAAAAGTAAAGCTATATATTGGTTATAATATAATGCTGAATTATTAAACCATTTTATTCCCATGGATACCCCTAACAAAGCTTCACAATTGCTGATTTGTTTGTTCATGGCGAGCTATAACATAAATGGTTATCCATTAAATATTTAAGGACCAACTTATCTTCACACATCGGTATGAATATGGTGTATTACCTAAAAAGTTTCACACTAGGTAATAGGTCTTATTCACAATTACATTCTTAAGCTTACTTAGGTCATTTATATTTTGAGTCTCATATAATAGGATCAAGACGTCTGTCATGATCTTAGTATGTCCTGGGTTTCATCCTTATCTTTACAACAAGGGTTTCCTTATTTTATAATCATATTGTTCCAATTTCATTTTTTTAATTCTCCACTTTCAAAACTTCTCAATGGCTTCTCATAAGTGGAAGGTTATTTCAGTTGCTGGTGATCCTTGGCTCGTGTGGGGTTGATCAACCCTTTCACAAAGTAGTAGTTATTGCTTCAGACAGCCACACAAACTGTGAGAGTTAGAAGACGTCTGAAATAAATTTTCTACAACAATACTCCATAGCAGCTAGCTCCATTGCCAGAAATGGTTATACCTGGCAGAAAAATTGTAAATTATCAATATCAATATCACAGCTAATGCAAAGTAACACTTAAGCTCATTTAAATTGTGTCCATTTATTTAGGTCTTATGGCAAAAAGCACCAATTCATGATTATCTTAATGAGTGCCGGCTAATTAACTCAAGATAGGATAACATCTGAGCTGAACCAGCACCTAAGTAAGGTAGATAATTGGATTTTAAAAAGATTAGAGCCTCGTAAGCAAAAATAAGATCTGAGAACAATATCTTAAGTTAAACAGGTGATACAAGATACTGATCAGGTCGCATAACTCTAGAGCTACTACCAGGAACACAAGTACAAACTATATAAAATGACTCATGTTTGAAATAGTAGCAGAAAATGTATCAAATCCAGATCATATTCCAATAAAGGACACCAATTTACCAAAAAATTGCACAACATCAAGCACTACGATTGCTTTGTCCCAAAGCTGAGTGGTGAGTAAACATTTTTAAAATTTCTCATCTTACACGGTTGTTAACACAATACAGAAAAATATATATATATATGAATTTCAGGAAGGTAAGTCTTAAACTAACATACTGAAATACAAATGTTAGCTGATGTTGACTTTACTGTGAAAAGAAATGATATGTAAAAAAGAATTAAGCATGAAACTAAAATATAAAGAATGCTATAATAATTATTTTCAAGACAAATAAAAGATCTATACGCTCAATATATTTGGTATTATTTGTAATTTTGTAGTGACTGTTGTAACTACTGAAAGCACTCCAATTGATTCATGGAAAAACAAATAAAGGAGGTGGTATTGTTAATATTTCTCATTATTTAATAAAAGTAACAGATTCTATTTGGATTCCTTCCAAATATGCGTTGTTCCCCTTTGGTTTTCAAATAGTTTAGACATCTTCAAAATTGCAGATTTCATTATTTATAAACTCAGACCTTTAAGTATATACTTGAAACGATTTTCAATTACAATAATCCATATTTTCAACTAATTGCTAAAAGAGACAATAATGAGAAAAATCCAAGAACCGTGGATTTAAATATCTTAATAAGTTAATTTTGGTTTATTAACAACATGACAGATGAATTTTGTAACCCAAGGAGACTCTTCATTAAAGAATTATAACTTTTGGGAAGAACTTAAAAAACCAGCTTGTCACAAGATTGGTCAAGATAATCTTCATACAAAATACTTTGCTGCTATGTTCACTATCTGCCGTAACTATTGGAAATTATTCACGATAACATCAAACTCTCCAAATGCATTGGGATAAAGAAAATATATAGTGAACTGTCAATATTTTCCACGTTTTCTATTGTTCCCTTTTAATCTCTTCAGAATTTTAGGTTTCTGTAGTCTAAAAAAATCAGATAGAAATACAATTGTGGATATTTTCGGCTATACTAAAAAGATCTCAGTTGAAGGAAGATAACACCTGAAGTGCTATAGACCATATGGGTTAAACACTTGTTAAAGCCTAAAATAGATTCTTCATAAGAACAATAGAAGACTACTTCTCAGGCCATGTATTTACATCTTCACGAACTCATTTCTTTGTCAAACAATAATTGTCACATTAAATAGATTAAAAGGCTAGTAAAACATGCAACCCATTATAAGATAAATCAAGATAACTTTCATATTCAATGTGTTTGGTATCATTTGCCAGAACTGAATTTACAGCTGAAAATTATATACCAAAATGATATTTTTCGTCTCAATTTCTTACTGATATAATCACAATTCAAAATTTCAGTGAGCAGGAATGAACCCATACAATTTTTGATCGGGCATCGTTTTGGGAAAATACAGTTCTGATTTTACCTTTTTCTCATGATGTGTATTGTAGTAATCTTCAGTCTTCCTCCTCTTAGCAGCTGCCTGATCATGTCGAATTCTGTCATCTACCAAGCTAGAAACTAATCCATTCCGACTATCCAAAGTTCTTTTTTCCCGGTACAGCTTTTGGTCTTCTAAACTGTGTCCACTGCCTGTATGATCATAACGAGGATGCAAACGATCAAGCCGTGAATTTCGGTCCATTCGAGAATAGACGTCATCCCGTTCATGATGTCTCGATCTTCCTGTCTCCTCTACTCGATCTTTAACCTTGACACGTGAATCTTCATTTTTTCTCTTCTCTTTTAAGCGATCTTTATCAATACTAGAAAGACTTGCTTCTTCTCTGCTCCGAGCTCTCTCCCTGTCACTACCGTGCCACATTTTTTCTTCAGATTGACGCTTGCTCCTGCCTGCTATAATTGACTTGTCATCCTCTCTCTCTCTCCTATAATGTGTCTCCTCAAACCCTGGCTTTCTCCAACTTTCATCTTCTTTTTCCCTTCGTCTCCAGGAATCCTCCCTTTGTTTTCTCATCCTAGAGTCATCCAATATGCTCCTCCTTCTGGACTCTTCCTCTCTTCTTCTAAAGTGATAATCATCCTCCCTCTCTGATCTCTCCCGGCTGATTTCTTCCCTCTCTCTCAAATCTCGAAGCCCTTCATCCTTATCTGTTCTCTCTCTTCTATGCAAATCTTCTTCCTTTCTTCTCAAGTACTCTTCATCCCTTTCATTTTTTTCTTTATGCATATCATCCCTATCTCTGAGCTCCCGCAATCCTTGATCCTTATCTAATCTTTCCCTCTTCCGTGTATCTTCATCCTTTCTTCGTAGATATGCTCCATCTCTCTCATTCTTTTCATGCCCCATATCTTCTCTCTCTCTCAGATCCCGAATACTTTGATCTTTATCTGATCTGTCTCTTCTTCGCAAGTCTTCTTCCTTTCTTCTTCTACGATATTCATCAGCTTTCTCATTCTTCTCTCCTACCATATCTTCTCTTTCTCTAATATTCCGTGAAATATCATCCTTATCCACTCTATCTTTCCAAGTCAAGTCTTCATCTTTCTTTCTTCTCATGTAAGGATCACCTACCTTTTCTTGCCTTGTCATAACATCATCTTCTTTCTCTCCCCGCCTGGTGTCTTCTCTATCAAGCTGGGCCCTCATATCATCTTCATCCTTTCTTTTTCTTGGAAGCATGTGATCCTGTCTTTCATCCCTTTCATTATTTTGTCGCCTGTCCCGATGCTGTAAAACACCATCCTTTGACACATTATCTCTCCTCCATGAATCTTCCTCTTTTTCTCTGAGATTCCGTAGATCTTCATTTTTCCCATACCACGGTTTAACATGTTCGTCCCTTTCCCTGAGCCTATCAATCCTTTCATCTTTTGCTCTTCTATGATACACTTCATCCCGATCTCCATGAAGATACAGGTCATCTTCACGATGATTCAGAAGTTCTCTGCTTCTCTGGTGCCTGCTGTCTTTCTCATTATTATTCCTACCATTCCAAACATAGTCATCATATAGATGAGAATCTTCATCAAAATGAAGCTTACTGCCATCTTTTATAGGCCTTTTTTGAGGCCTGTATTGTGTTATCTCTTCTTCAACATTTCCACGTCCTCTAGTATAATCTCTACTATTTCCTCTATCTTTAGAATAAGCTCGACTATTTCCAGAATCAGCTTTACTGTTGCCACTTTTTGATGACTTGAAACGATGGACATAACCTCCTGCTGGTACCGGTGACTCGTGTGAACTTAACTTATGCCCTTTTACAGAATGTACTGAACCATGGTCATCAGTTGTGTACTCTTCGCCTCTCCCTTCTGAATTTGGTTTGCTTTGACCATCTGATTTTGAATCAATATGCATGTCTTCCACAGCATGTTGCTCTAGATTCATGCATCTTACATCTGGAGTGAGCTTCCTCTCAATGTCATCCACTGGGTGTCCTATTTCTGGAGACCATGCCCTTTCCACACCATTCACCATTCTTTCCTTTCGGAAGCTATCAGCTCTACTCCTCCTAACATCTTGATTGGCAGCAATCCCATTTTCACGCTCATGTCCTAGTTGAGGAAACCCCTTCTTTGGTATCATCATATGTGATCTTCTGTTCAAAACATCAATTCAAAATCAAATCTCAGATCAGAGAGCAAAGGACATTCAGACAGACTTAAATCAAGCAGATTAACATTTAAATCTCTAAAGCTTAGGTAGTAAAAAATTGAAATACAATAAAACAGTCAAACTAACAATATATTAGCAGATGAAATTAAAATTAACAATTCAACCTTAGTTTATAAACAGAACTAAGTGTAAATTTGACATGAAGGCAAGAAAATAATCTACAAGAAATGCAACACATGAAAGTGAGGAGAACCAATTTTAATATTTCAAGGCCGAATAAAATGATTGATACAAACTTATTTGGCTTCTATGTTCTGTAGCCACCAAAAATGTTCTCACAACATGCTGAAAAGAATTCTGCCATTATATATTGGTTTTCATGGGAGTAGTTTACCATGACCATGATTTCTTGATACCATTTTGTAGTTGCATTCCCATTCTTGAAACAGGTGTTGCTTGAAAATAAGAAATTTCATCATTAAAACAGTTGAATACAAGGATTTGAAATTCCAATGAATGTGACAGATATGAAAGGTAATTTGTCATGCATATATAATAATAAAGATAACTATAGGTGAATCCAAACTTCATAAGTTATTCAGCTCATCTTCCCTTAAACTAAGAAAGCATAATATAAACTGGCGTGATATAGCAACAGATTTATAAGCTTAATTCTTAAAATGAGAAATTGCTGTTATTAGAAACTATACAGCATGTACATAGCACCATAGCATTGGGAAAACACTGATGACCATGGTTGGAAAATGACACATGCTAGACTTCCAATATTTATTAAAGTGAAGCTTCATTCATGATTGAAAAAAATTTAAAATGCATTCCCAACCTTCCTCCACCAAGGTAGACCCATAGAAGCAGAAATCATGATTATACACAACATATCAGAAAAGCATATTTGCTGAGTTTTTTCCTGATAAAATTGTGATTGTTAAATAAATCATTTGACTCATGATTCAAGTGAAATTTAACCCAATATGACTAAACATGATTTTGACTGGTTCTTTCTTGCACGGCAAAGAATTTGCTGAGTTTTTCCCTGCTCAAATTGTGATTTTTAAATAAATTATTGACTCATGATTTTGAGTGATTTTTAATTTTAGCCCGGCATTTTTGAGACTAAACACAAATTCAACTGGTTTTTTCTTTCATGATAAAATTTAAGCATGATTTCAATTTTTTTATGGATTTCCATGGGTTGTTTCAAGAATTTTCATGAGTTTTTTGTGCAGTAAATAAAGATTCCACTCTGATTAGGGATAGATAAATAATGAGTCAGTGTTGACACCATCCCTCCAAAAATGCAAGTGTTTCATTTGTAGATCTAAACATGTGAAATGTTTGTTCTTATTCAAAATGGAGGTTATTCACTACCATGGTTTTGGCGTTGGTCGAAATAAAGATCAGGAATTTCTCACAATCAATTTGAGTTTTAGGTTAGAATAAGGATAAAATCTGAAAAGCCCGAGGTCAGCAGGGTTTGGGGATGTGGACCTTATGCTTGCATGAAGTGAGATTTTCATTTGTAAGGATGACAGATATTTTTAAAAAATTTAGCAAAAAAATCAGTTTCCATATATTTAAAATATTTATTTCATATAAAACTTCTCCTAGAACATGAGTCCACATACAATCTGGATTAAAAGTTCAGATAGGTTGCTTACTAAATTCCTTTAAACATGCATAGATTTTTGTTCTATATTTATATATCATTAAAATAATTAAAATAAAAAATGTTCATTAATTCCACAAATTAAGGGTTCTTCCCATAGTGTGTTGGTTGAGTGGTGGTGTTAATGTTGTTGCCACCAAGGTTCAAAACCCTGCTGGGCCATTTCGATCAGAGTTGTGCCTTCGCTGATCCAATGTGCTCGCAGATTTGAGCCTCAGCTTTGACGATAAAAAGTTTACCAAACACTTTCCAAAAAAAAAGTTATCTATAAATTAAGATACATTATATTTTTTAAATAATTTAATTATTTATTTTTAAGATTGAAATTATTACAACATTCTAAATCAAAATTAAAAAAAATTGATCGGTAATCCTTTTTTGACTGGAGCTTTGAACCAGTGGGGTCACATCTGGGTGACCACATCCCCATGGTGATATTATCTAACCATTGCCAAGACATGAACGCCTCCTAAGTTTGAATCTTGCAGATATCTACTAACCTCTCCATGTTGCTCAAAATTTACATCATCCAGCCACTTTCCATGGACGATCAACAGCCACCTTAACACTTCAACTCGCCTTATCTCTCTGTTGCAACTCCTTATCTCTCCAATGCATTGAACTGCATACTCCTTATAACTCTCCTCCCCTTATCTCTCCTAAGCTCTTTATGTCTCCCATGCCCTTATATTTCCGGTCAACCTTATTGTTGAATGGTCCACATACTTCATAGTAGAGCTGGCGTGTGTGGGTCTGCGGCTCAGGGGCTGGGCATTGATCACGGTGAACTCCAGCAATGTTGAATGTTGACACAGCTTCCTGCCATGTGAGAGTCCAGTATTTATCATGCCTCCTTCGTTGATTCATGGGTGTGCGGGGGGGATTCGATCCTGTGCTGCCGTTTCAACACAGCTTTGCAACGGCAGACATTGCCATTGCACTATGGGATTAACCCCCTAAACTAAAATAATTTAAGAATATAAACTATAAACATTAAATAAAATAGCTATTAAATATTTTTGAGTAAACATAAAATTTAATATAGAATCTTATATATATTATACATCTATGCAAAAAAAGTTGTTTAATTTTATTTTAAAATTATTTACAAAATTTGGGGTTCATCCCATAGCTTAACAGTTAAGTTGTGGCATCATTGTTGTTGCCACCAAGGTTCAAATCTACATTGGGCTATTGTGATCACAGGTGGGTGTTGTGCCCTTGCAGATCCAATGTGCTTGCAATTTTAAACCTTCACATAGATGATGCTAGCATTCATGCCAACTACCTTGTGCTCCCAACCCTCCCTGGGCTAGTCTGGTCGCGGGATTTGTAACTATAAACATGAAATAAAATAACTATTAAATATTTCTGAGTAAAATAAAATTTAATATAGAATCTTATATACATATACAAAAAACGTTGTTTTATTTTATTTTAAAATTATTTACAGATTTTGGGGTTCATCCCATTGGGTAACAGTTAAGTTGTGGCATTGTTGTTGTTGTCACCAAGGTTCAAATCTACATTGGGCTATTTGATCACAGGTGGGCGTTGTGCCCTCGCTTATCCAATGTGCTTGCAATTTTAAACCTTCACATAGATGATGCTAGCATTCATGCCAACCACCCTGTGCTCTGTACCCTACCTAGGCTAGCGTGCTCACAGGCTTTCTGCCTCTGCTCAGCTACTATGCTCACAGGTCTAGACTATTTGCATTCATGTTGTGCGTTCATGCCCAAGTTGAGGTCCCTATTTGTTGCCTCACCTAGACTCAAGCCAAGCTAAAATTCCTGAAGCTCACCAACCCAAAAAAAAATATTTAAGAATTTTTATTCTATTATATAATTTTACTTTATATTCATCCAAAACTATTTTTACAAGTGATTTTATTTATTTCAAAATTATTTTATTTTATTTTGGAACTTTATTCAACGATTGGTTTAATTTGCTATATTTATTCATTAGCTATTTTTATTTTATTTTATTGCACAATAGGGTGTACACCTCTATATCAAAAAAAATGACAAGAATTCAACGAGAATAGGGTAAAATGTTTCTTTGTGAAGAAAACTCATACAAAGTCTTTTCCTAAAAACAATTGGTGGGCATCATCCAACAAATTGATGAATCAATTAAAAGATGGCCTAGAACAAACATCCCTCCTCTTCATTAAAAGAGAGGAATCACTTCATAAAATATATAGGTTTTTCTATAAAAATTTATTTTGATTTTTGCCAAAGTGTATAAAATATTGTTGTTTTTCTTTAAAATGTGAGGAAATTTTCTTAAGTTGCCCCCAGAACCTCATGAGGGGTGTTGCCCCTCAACCCCATCAAGGTCTCCACTCCCAAACCTCCACTACTTATTGGGATCTCATCATATAAGAAACTTGACTGCAATAAGGGGGAACACCCTTTGACCCATTGCTCATTGACTAGACCCCCAAGAAAAGCATTGCCCCTCGACCATGCTATTAAAAAATGTTAAAAAGAAAAAAAATAGTATTTTTTTCCACTTTTTAACATTTTTTCTATATTTTTTTATAATCTGTTTTTTCCCATTTTTTTAAAAAAGGTATACTTTTGGCTTGCCGATTTCTCCCCAAAGGATTTTTGCAGGTGTAAGTAAACCCCTCAATTTCCAATTAAAAAACCAAAGATAATCAACTTACATTACAAAAAAATTGCCAATCCACTCCAATTGTGTAACAACAAGACAGACATTCGTGGCTATTGCCCATCTCAAACGTCAAGTCCAAGTATTATTTTATATAGGTTTGTTGTTAGCTGATGCAACCCAACAACATGATAGTAATGATAAATAGGTGAGGCACCTGTCGTAAGATTCACCTAATATGTGATAAACATTAGCTATAACTTATAACTGCTGACCAAGCCGTTCAGTGAAGTTGTCCTTAAGATCAACGTATTACTAGAATACTAGGAAAACAATAACTAGGAATCACACAAGTATGTAGTTTTTAGCTATTCAATTTTAAAACTTAATAGGAAATCTTCAACAAGAACAACACTCAAATATACAAAGTTGTCACCAAAGGTGCATTATTTTCAGTTACCTGTCATAAGATTCACCTAATATGTGATAAACATTAGCTATCACTTATAACTGCTGACCAAGCAGTTCAGTGAAGTTGTCCTCAAAATCAGCGTATTACTAGAATACTAGGAAAACAATAACTAGGAATCACACAAGTATGTATTTTTTAGCTTTTCAATTTTATAACTTAATAGGAAATCTTCAACAAGAACAACACTTAAATATACAAAGTTGTCACCAAAGGAGCATGATTTTCAGCTACCTGTCATAAGATTCACCTAATAAGTGATAAACATTAGCTATCACTTCTAACTGCTGACCAAGCAGTTCAGTGAAGTTGTCCTCAAAATCAGCATATTACTAGAATACTAGGAATACATTAACTAGGAATCACACGAGTATGTAATTTTTAGCCATTCAATTTTAAAACTTTAGGAAATCTTCAACAAGAACAACACTTAAATATACAAAGGTATCACCAAAGGTGCATGATTTTCAGTTACCCAAGTTTAAAACAAAAAATACAGGAAAAACTCAACAATCAAAAGTAAAGAGAATATTAACTAAAAAATGTTACCAAAAAAATAAGAAATATTGCTGATTTTCAATCACTTGCACTCAAAAAAATTAGTCACACAGGTCCAATTCACTAACTAGCCAGATTTAACTACTGTCCTGAAAGGTGAGGATTACAAGCCAGGAAAATCTAAATGTATGTTATTTTCTGCTCTTATGAAAACAGCATAAAATATCCACAAATTATAACTCATTGCAAGTGCAGCACATTGTATTTACTTTTTAAAATTCCAGCTCCTTTTAGTTTGTTGAAGTTTGTTTTAATAGCAGTCCCCCTACTCTCCCAGAATTCGGAAAAAATTTGGCATCCCTGAGAGCTCATCCTACTGTCCTGGAAATTCGGAGAAACACTGCTCTAAACAACAAATAAATAGAGAGAAATTGTTATTCTCAATAATACATAACCATTAAAAGGTTCCTTGCAATCCAGCCTTGTCCTGAGAGCTAAGTCAGAGTTTGCCAGATTTTAACACACAAATTGAAAACCCAGCAAATGTAAAAACAGCCCCTAAAATTTGCCTGAAATCATCATTAAATTTGTTTATATGTAGGCAAAGTCACAAGGTTCATATTCGGCAACAATTAAATCTGGATGAAATTCGGCAAGGGAAAAAATTCAGAAAAAAAAATTGACATTAAATTCAACAAATATAAATAAATTTAAAAATCCACAAAATTACTAAAATAAATATATTAAATTTTATATATAATATATATTAATAATTAAAAATCTAAAAAATATATTTTAAAATACTAAATTTTGATCTATAACATTGATATATTGAAGAAGACAAAAAAAATAAAACAATATTGATACATTTTACTATATTAAATTTTATAAAAAATAGAAAATCCCTCTTTTAATAGCAACCCATTCAAAGTGTGGCTTTTATTCAGTGGACGGGAATAACAAAATTGATCGCTTATCCAGAAGACCTGCTCGCAATACCAAATCAAGGGGACGCGATCACAACAGATTCAATCTTCAAGGTTTCGAATGAAGTAGTTGCTGATCTGGAATCACTTCCCTGGGTTTTGTGTTTACACAGCATTTTAAAGATGGTTTGTTATTAACAAACATCAAACCCTTCTCTTTATGAATTTGGGGTGAACTTAAACAAATTTTTAAGATTTTCATAAAGTTCACCAGATTTCGAGTTTCTTCCTTGGAATTCAGTGAACACTGTAAGTATGAGGGCATACAGATTGCAACGAATTAGAGAAGCGGACTGACATTTTTATCAGACAGCTACTAAAAAAGGACAAAATTAAAGTGTACGCTTGCAGGGTCAACATCAGCTCTGTAAAGCCAACTGCAGCCCAGCCACAATATTTTAGAAAATCTTTCATTAATTTCTTTCAGGTTTTAACATTTTTATTACTATTTAATATTTATGATTTAATAAACTATTACTAGCATTTAATATCAAGTTAGATCTTATTTTCAAAATTAATTTCATATTTAAAATTTTAAAAAATCATTTTAAATTTCTACACAACATATTAATTATAATTAAGATTGTAGATCTCTTTATTTGAATTAAATCAAAAAAACTAAAATTTTACTAATTAACAAATTAGTTTTAAAAAATTCTCTGCTGATTTCAAGCATAGCATGTATCTTGTTGCATAGTTTGAGAATATGTTATAACACCATTAAAGAGAAAAGAACTTTGGGGGTAATACTTTTGTAAGGAGTGGATAAATAAAATACAGAGAATGTAAAAAAGAACCGTTCTAGATAGATTCCCACCTGATATCATGTCGCTGATCAAGTATCCTGGTTGCGAAGACAGCAGAACCTGGCTGGCATGTAAAAGGAGGGTCTGGGGGTAATGGTAAAATCCCATCCCCGTGATGCAAAGTCCTAGGCATCAATACACCTCCAGAACTAGCCTTTGGATCATCATTAACCCTTTCCCAGGACTCTGAATGTTGTGTTTGCAAGAAATATTCTGGATTATCCTGTTTCTGATCTCCTTCAAAATCAGGGTCATCCTTTTCAGAATCCTCTTTTTCATTTGCATCATTGCAACCTTCAGGCACTCTCGAAGGGTCAGTAGTATCATCCATTGATGCATCCTGTAAGACAATCTGATCCCACAATAGGCAAAAAGGAACTTTGTTGGTATAGATAAAACAATATCTTTAAAAACATAAATATAAATCAAGAAAACAGAGCTCGAAGCATTAGCCTTTAGAACAAAAAAGAACATTACACTAACCTCTATAACAGCATCAGAATCATGAATTCGTGGCCGCCTGAAATCTGCTGAAGGTCGTCTTTCAGAACCTCCACCTTCAACCTGTATAGCTCTACCTGTTGGCTGCAAAAACAAAATGCAATATTTAGGAGACCATACAAAAGCATTCATCTACATAGCTCATCTAGATAATTCTCATTAAATACAAGAACAAAAGAGAAAGAAAATGTAATGGAAAACAACATACAATTGCTGCTCTTCCACGTCCCATGCCCCTTCCACGACCAGGCACAGAAGATCCAAGTTCAGATGGCCTGTTTTGAGCATTTTCTCCAAACGCTTCAGGCAGACCAGCAGCAGCTGCGAGCTCAGGAGGCAGGTCTGGATCATACTCCTAGCCCAAAACAAACCGAATTTCAAAAACTAATCATACCGAAGCAAAGACATAATTCATGGAACGAGAGTACACATATATTGTTCAGCTTCCAACTGAATACCTGTTCCGACCTTCCACTTTCATAAACACGAATTTTACTTTGCATTGTTGCCTCTAACCGAAGTTGCTCCTGCCAAAATGAAAACTCAATCCCTTTGTTTAAATTTACCAATGTACATAGAAAATAACAACCAAAAAAAGGCATAATGATAAGTCTGTAATTAGAGTTCCACGAAATGGAACGCACCAATTGTCTGCAGTACTGTTTCCAACCATCTTCATCAAGGTTGAAGTTGAAAAAATCTGTAACATCAATCCCAGGAAGTTTCCAAGGCTTCTCCTCAAAGCTATCAATGTCAATTTCAAATATTGTCCTGCATAGCAGCCAAAGGGGATGAGAAAGAGAGAATCGTCACATAAGAAATAGATAATCAAAACCTTCAATCAGCTGCCCTCCGTAAGATGAAAGACCAGCCAGCCAACATACCAAACCCAAGAGCTTTTAGTTATGTCAATCAATATTTAAAATAGTTATAGTTTTGTCAAGCAAATAGGCTTGTACAAACAGAACTTTTCAATAAGTGATGTTTAAGCAGGCCATACAAAAAATTAGGAAAAACTTCATTTATTGGCTGAACTTCCCAAAATTGAGAAGTTGTATGATCTCATGGGCACCACATACAAAAGTTGCCCCTCGCCAATTAATGAATTTAGCATTTAATGCTACCCTCCAGAAGGTCAGTCAGTAAATTCTACTGTCAAAGGGCAAAGGGAGCCCATCTAGTAGGAGCCCACATAGAAAGCTGCTCCTCATTAATTAATGAATTTGACGTTTAATGCTACCCTCCAGAAGGTCGCCTACCAAGCTCTACTTCCAATGATCGAAAAACCCATTAAGCCTAAGGTACAAGTTCCAGTTCATAACTGCATTTTTAACAACCTGAATGTTCAAACAGCACCATAGTGTATTTAACCAAATTTATCAACAAAAGAGATCAAACTGCAGAATCTTAATCAAAACAAAGAACTGAACATATCACCGGCAGAATCTTGATCATGACCAAAAACTTAACATATTGCTCTGGCACAAAAAAATCAAGTAACCATCAAAGTTATTTCCATTTGATGCTCACAAAGAGAACCTGCTTAAGCATATCTCAGTAAGATAAAATGATTTCAGTGTGAAGCATTATACAATAGTGAGGGGACTGGTGCTCAATTCTCTAAAATGTCAGATGAAAGATTTATCAATAAGTTCATGCCCCTGTATATGAGAAATCCAATCTCATGGGAAGAAAAATCATAGTCAAATAAACCTCAGCTGTAACTTCATTATTGCGTTTTTGCCATGAAGTTAAAACTCCATGCTGCTTCATCAAGTTGCCTCTAAACATCATATTGTCTGTGGTCGTTGCAAGAATTGTAATGCATACTAAACTATAATGTGACAGTGGAGATTGCTCTACACAAAAGCAATAAGCTTCAATACAACTAAAAGAAAGTTTTCAAGAAAGCCATTTGCCATTTATTAACAGACAAGGAGATAAATATTATAATCAATATAATATTCGGCAGATGGCAATTATAGAAAACTCTTGCAGGTTTCTTGCCTCAAGAGACGAGACTATAACATATCAATCAAATAGCAACAGTTTTGAGACCTGCTAATAAGAAGTTAAATGTTACGAAAGCTGTGAGTTGCTTTCAAAAAAAAGTTTGTCATATAATCTCTTTAAAACTCTGCCCTTCACTCTTCCCAACGACATCATATATAATATGGTATACACGTGCATGGTTTGATATTGTACAGGATATAAACTGAATAATTAACTTACTTGCTAGGAGGTAGAGTAAACTCAAATGTGTTCTGGAAACCACGTGCTCCAAGAACACCACTCCAAGCAGGCATACCAGGCCCAGGTAAAGAAGACCTCTGCATTGATCCCCTCCCCCCACCAGGTATCCAATCACCTCTCCCTGTTGTAGCTACACCTTTGCCAGGTCCCCACACACCTCCACCAGAGATTGGAGGTCTCATGTGGTTTTGAGCACCTCCAGAAGAAGTCAAAGCTCCCCCAGGAATCGTTGTTGCACCTGGCCTCACATACTGCACAAAAATGAATATGCGATCAGAAGTTCACATCCTCTAGAATCTTCTTTCTCTTAATAAGTTAATTTCACTGCTAGGAATAGATAGTTTGCATTAAAATAAGCGTTCAAAAAGTCAACAATGATATACGATAGTTCACAATAAGGTCAAAGATACATGAAAGACATCCACAATGTAGAGGTATTATTTCAATTCAAATGTGCGAAATTCGATATGTGTCTCTGTACTGCAGTCTAATTTCGCATTTATAATCTATTGTTAAGCAACTTTGAACAACATTCAAAGTTCAAAGGACTGACAAACAACACCCTAGCAAATAATATTATAGCTAAATGCAGAGTTTTCCTAACATATGAACTTCTGGCAATTTCTTTTTTCTTGTGGCTGATGTTTTCTTTCATAAGTAAACGCAAAAACCATTGTTATACAAAAGAGAAAATATAACAAATCAAGTCATCGACACATGGAAAAAGTCAAACCTTGTAGGAATAGTGTGGATGATAATGCTGATTGCCATAGCCCACTCTAGCGATTCCTCCGTTTCCAATTCCAACATTACCCTTTCCATTCTGCCCTTTATCATCTCCAAGTTTTTCTGCTGGTGAGGTCTTGTCACCTGAAGTAGAGGCAAGGCCATCTAATGGCAATTGTGTTTCAACTCCCCATTCTTGTTCTTCAATAGGATGATCATCACCGGCAACAATCACCAGATCATCCCCATCTTCATCCTCACTTCCTTCTTCAAAATCCCTGTCCCCTCTCTCTAAAGTTTGATACATTGCTCGATCGTCATTGAGGACAATCTGTAAATCATCCTCACTGTCACTGTCCCATTCGTCCCTCATTTGCACATCTTGATTTTGGATACCAGCCATTTCAGCCGTAGGTATCAGTTCCTGCCTCTCAGATCCTTCTGCAACAAAATTATCTCCATTGCCTTCGCCAGCATCCTCATGGTAACCTGATATCCCAGGAATAGACATCGCCCCACCAGAAGCTACTCCAATACCTGGAATGCTGTTATTGACTTGGGGCGAACCATTCTCTTCTCCAAATTCCTGCATATTATTTTCAGCGTTCTCAACAGATGCGTGAACCAAATCATCTTGCGCAGCTGTTTCGTTGAGTGGTTCCAGCACAGCAATTTCTCCATTCCCATCGTCGAATTCATCCTCCTTGATCTCTGGATTCTTCAAAAAATTAGCTTGCGCAGAAGCTTGGGTGGCAGCAGCACCAAATTCATCAGCTTCCGAATAATTCCAATCCATTTCAGACTTCCCTGCAAAGGCATCTTGTTCACTAGCATCGACATCAACATGCACTGCGACACCTGGTACCTCACTCCTGGTGCCATTTGATTCGAAATGATCGTCTTCTATTTCCACGGGCTGGGATTCCCTTGACACCTGCTGCTGCTGCTGCGACGTCGAAGGCGAGGATTTCCCGTACAAAACCACCTCGTCGTCGTCGTCATCAAATTGCTCATAAATCGGTCTAGACGTGAGGGTTGCAGATGGATTATTAGCATTCACAGCGGAATTTTCGACCAACACGTCAGCATAAAGATCTCCGAACTCATCTTCTTCTTCCATCGGGTTTTCTACTGAAAGTCTGAATATGAACCCTAAAATTTAAAAATACAAACAACCGGAAATAATCTTAGACATTATCATTTCCTTCGCACTGATTAACTTTATCCCCCGCCTGTCAATCAAACCGAAAGATCAAAACACCTTCGTTTTATTCTTTAAACTTTATTTTACCAAAAAGGGATAAATTCCTATACAAAGAGAAACTTACAAGGGCAAACCCTAGGCCGATAGAATTGATGTATAAAAAATTGTCACAAACCCTACAAAAAACATTGAGCCGAAAATGTCCTTACCGGAACTTGAATCCGCGACCTATACCTCGGCCCTGAAATGCAGGCTTCTAACTGAAATATTCAATCCTGGCATAGAAAGGATTTCAATTCCGGGCGAATGGCGCAGGCCTCTTTGTTATACGTGTTCTTGCTTTGATTTTGTTGGTGGCTTATTTTTCTCTCATCGAGATGGAGACCTCGCCAACGAGGCAGTCTCAGCTCGCTTCCTTGAAATAAAATACCTTTTCTTTTATTTTTTACCCGAACAATCAATCATTTAAGAAGATTTTCCGTTTGTGGTGGATTTATATTTGTTTCTCATTAGGCCGTTTGGTTGAGGAACGAAGAATTTGACTCAAAACATGATTATCTCAAAATAAGGTTTTGAAATTGTGGTTTTGTGTATTCGGAAGATAGTTTGGACCGTTTGGTTGACCCGGGAGATGACTGAGACAATCGATCTTCTGTGTTTGGTTGTCAATTTCGAAATTAGAATTCGAACTAAGACAATCCATCTTGATCGTGTTTGAAACCTGAACCTCAAAACCAGTATCCACAGGAAGCTTCAACAAAAAATCTGTCCCAAGCGAACATACTGACCTCACAACCATAGCAAGACATGATCTACATAGCGCATGCCCTTCTTGTGCAAGTGCAAGCTAAAAACTCTGAATTTCAAACAAATAGCCTCATATCTATAGCTAGATATGATATGATCTACAGAACGTGGATTGTGGAAATCACCAAAAAAAACTAAAAAGTTAAAAAATAACAGATATGAAAACGTCGCAACACATATTGATCTGCATACAAGCACAACTTATAGCAAAAGACAAATATCTGGGAGTTACAGAATCCCTTGCTTTGTAAAATAAAATACAACTAAATGAAGGATCGTGTTTGAAACATGAACCTCAAAATCAGTATCCATAGGAAGCTGCAACAAAAAATTTGTCGCAAGCGAACATACTGACCTCACAACCATAACAAGACATGATCTACATAACACATGCTCTTCTTCTGCAAGTGCAAGCTAAAAACTCCGAATTTCAAACAAATGCCCTCATATCTATAGTTAGATATGATATGATCTACAGAACGTGGATTATGGAAATCACCAAAAAAAACTAAAAAGTTAAAAAATAACGGATATGAAAACGTTGCAACACATATTGATTTGCATACAAGCATAGCTTATAATAAAAGATGAATACCTGGTTGCTTTCCGCCTCCTTTGCTTACCCTCAAGCCTCAACCTTGAGAAATTTGCGCAGAAGGGAAACCAGTACTCCTTTCGCAAACCCCAAAATCGCAATGCAAGAAGATTCACGGACCTGACGGCCAATTAAATGGGGTTCACAAAAACCCAAAACCCAGAAGATTATTTCAAATTCCACCTATTGGGTGGGAAGATAATATCGTCGATTTTGGTGCCTAAACCAGATTTTGATCTTCGAAACCCGAATCACAGTTTAGCGTCCCAAACGGCAGATTTGGCAAAAAGTGGAAGTTTCACACCTAATTCTGCCCCAATTCCACTAACCAAACAAGGCCTAATTAGGTAATTGGTGATGACATTATTTTGCCATTAGTACACTTAGTGAAAAATATTGACAGAGATCACCAACGGACTACAAGTATTACCGGCAAACAGCATACTCGATAGAACACAAAGGTCACAAGAAAAATGCTAAGTATGGAATTGACAAGCATCACCGGCGACATAGTTTTGAGAACAAAACCGACGGAACAGAAAAGGCATACCCGACGACCAGTTCAAGAAAGGAACACCGACGACCAAGAAAACCAACCGTCAGAACCGACAGTTAGTTAAAGAACCCACAAAAAGTGGATGTGAGTTTTACACGACGGATAAAGCAATGTAATTCTATTTATAGAGTTTTAATTTGTTTTAAATCATAACTTGAGGGTTAAGCAAGCTTTATGTAAATGTTTTAAAAGCATCCTAACGGATCTAAAACATATCTAACTAAAGATCAAGGTCAAGTTTCAAACCTTGGATCTAGAGTTAACTTGCGAAGCATGAATCAAGAATTGAGCCACAAACTAGTATAAATAGATGTTCAACTCAATTGTGAGTTATGAATTCATTGTTGTTGATAGCCACGAAGAGCGTCTAAGGAGCAGAAGGCAGAATTCATGCAAAGTTCAGAAATAGATCACATCAGTTGTCAAGAACACACAGAGGATACCGACGAGCAAATAAAGGTATTATTCAATCATGGAAGGATGATTACTTATATGTATGAAGCTTAATAGGATTTGTTATCATGAATTAAAGATTGCATACATCATCAGATCAAATACTTATGTAGTTACATTCTAACAAGTGCATCACATCTAAAATCCTTTTGTAGAAGGTGGACTTAATCATTCTTTACAAATCTCTTAACATAGTGCACACTTAACAGTGTTGCTAAAGCTTCAAACGAAGTAGATCTTAACAGGCCTCCACTATAATACTCCTAACAGGGTAGGTCATCAGAAGTGACCAATTGTAAGCCTTAACCGGCCCCTTCTTATCTGCAGATAGTGAAGTCTTGTGGGTAACAATCCCCACCGCAGTTTTTACTTCCTAACAGGAGTTTTCTGCGATATCATATCTTGTGTTATGTGTTATCTATTTTCATGAATGTTTCTGTTATGGTTACAGACTAAAAGAACTTATGATATGATTGCATATACATAAAGAAAGATGAACAGTTAGATAAGATAATCTACAAACTGATGGTTATGGGTTAATGGGCTAACCAAGAAAAGTTTTAGAGGTACTGATTCACCCCTCCCCTCTCAGTACATCATTCCAATATAATTCCAACAATTGGAAGTTGAACTTGGATTATACTTATTGTCATAAAATCTGATTTTCTATTATGTAGTTATGAAAATTAAGTAGTATGTAGATACGTAATAATTCAAACAAATTCTAAATTTTGTAGTCTTTACTCGAGAAAAACTCCACCAACAAAGGTTAATAAATATTATTTTTTATTAATTAAAAATTTTGCATCAAAATTAAATAAATATAAATCTTATTGTATTCATAGCAAAAGTGAACACACAGGATCATAGTAAAACTAGACCACAAAGGGTCATAGCAAATATAGACCATGCAAGGCTATTAACTAAACATTAAAACAAAGAATTATTCCTATCTTAGACCATAGGAAAAGATTGTATTGGATTTAAGGAGACGGTCATAAACTACAACTATAGCATATACTATATCATATTGTTAGAACAATTCATGACTTTAATTACAAACATATACATTATATTAAAATAAAACTCTCAAGAATTTCTATTATCACTGAATTCGTCAAGGTCCCTCCATCCAAGGGGTGGATTACTTTATGAAATATCTTAATTGGACCTCACAACTCACTTGTGAAGTCATTATCATTGTTAATGTGGAGCCTTAGTCTTTTTTAAAACCTAGGTCATTTGTGAGTGTTTTTGTTGAGTACTTCCTATTATATTTAATCTTGAAACCCAAATAATCTCTCAAAAAGTGATATTATTAGATTTGTTAAACAACTAATGATGGATCCATATTTGATTTCAAATTTGTTGATTGCCATTGCACCTCCTTTAGTAACTTGACAAACTTGTCCATGGATGTTGCCATTGTCAAGGTGAGCCGCATAGAAACATCAAGGAACATGTGACTTTTAATGGACTCAGTAAGCACTCTCCTTATTTCTTGGAATTGTTCCTCGTTTTTGGATTTCTAAGTGATCCATAAAATCTTAGTCGATAAAGAAGTCTAAACAAATTGCAAGATTTATCCAGACTTTTTGTTGATGTATCCACTAAGGAACAACAATCTACAAACACAACCACCTTCACTATGCAAAAGAAGCAACATGATGATATTTCACCAATGAGCAATAAATATATTAAGATGATTATAAAATGTACAAGCACTTCAATATATAATGAAGGTGTGATGAGGCATGAGCAACCTATAGTGCCTCTCTCATTTGCTTTACTACATTGCATTCTTCTGGTTGTAGATTTGGCACTGTGTCTCTATGCGGATGGATGTGGATATTTTGTGGTGCTTTGATTTGGCTCAGGATGATTCATTGTTGCTTTATGTGATTTTGTGTGCTTATCGTATGTTGGGTGGATGTATGCTTTATGGTCATTTTTGAACTGTGATATGTTGGTGCATTCTCGATGATTTGGATTATGTTATAGCATTAGCATGTTGTTCATTTCCTTGTGCTTGATTGTGAGAGTCATTGTGTGGTTGCTTGTTCCAAACCTGATTTATAGATACTAGACCCTTTTAAGGTTTTTTTCATGATTTGTGTGGACTAATTTTGCTTTTAGTATCAAATGATTGTTGAGAAAGAAGGATGTGTGGACTATATTATGAGAATATCTTGGTTATATTGTGTTGAGTGATTGCATTGATGATGTTATGTGATTGTGTTGGGATATTTGTACATATATAGATGATATTTTGGCTATATTGAGTTGGTTTTAGTTTCATTTTGTGTCGGTGGTTGGTGAGAGGTTATGTTACTGTTCATGTGGTGATCTTATTCTAGTTCAGGGAACCTGTTGTGTGCTCATTATTGTCATTGATGATATTTAACATAATTTAAGGATATTTTTTGAATTTAATTTAGATGGGATTATTATTATGATATTTAGATGATTATTGTATGTGAAAGGGGTGATATCCTAACATTCAAATACATACGAATGATTATGTCATTAAAATTCCCTTTTCAGTGATTTGTGTTATTTGATCATTTAAATGTGCTTCAACTATTTTATATGTATGAGCAAGTACATTTGGCATGTGAATGTTTTAGTCATGGTAGGTACCAAGCATCGAATCCACCTAGTTTCATAGGTCTAAGCATGCCTATTTCCCTCATGGTGGTTAATAGGATTTAGTCATATGGTCATTTATATTACCCAGCATAATTGTCATTCTTAATCTTTGGCAATAATCACTATATTTCATATACTCACACATCAGGTCATCATGTGGTAATGTATGGTTACCCCTTGCATATTGTGATAAACCATTAATGTGTTTTTTTGCATTATCAGTAACCACAGTTGTCATGGTTAAGTATTTAAAATAAAATAATAAATAAATTTAATAAAGTATTTTGCTTGGTAGTTTATTATTATTTACCAACAAAGATGTCATGTGAGTATTTGATTTAATCGGGATTTAATGATTTAATTAGTTTTTTTAGCAGTGAAATACCTAAGCCAAATTATTTTATTAATTTAAACCTATTTAAAACCTAGCTCACTAGGGGCACTAGTAGGAAAGAGTTGGGCAGAGAAAACCTCTGGTCTTGCCCCAAAAAATAAAGAAATTTATATAGTCTCATGTGCAGGCATCTCGTTTACATATACGAGGTAATGATGAGGAATTAGGTGACCTCATTTACATTCTTATGTAAATATCATTACAAAAGTATTGAATCACTACATATGCTATGTCGATACAAACCCCTTTTCAAACATGAGGGGTCAAATGTAAGGAATTACAATTCCTTTGATACATATCATAGCCCATAATACAACATTTTGGAACATGTCTGGCTATCCATCTCAAAACCACAGATAGATGTGAGAAAAGTAGATCACTAGTTCTTGCAAAGGTCCTTAAAAGCATTTCTCAATTTATGTTGTGTCTGTGATATCATGCTCTTCGTGTGTGTGCCTCTTTAACCTACAGGTTCTATACAAAAAATATTCTACCTTGCTTTGCTTAATAGAAATCAAAATAGAAAATATTCCTTTTAATTATCCTAACATATCAAACTAAGAGAAGAAAAATGTCTTTCTCATGTATTACATAACTACTTTTCCTGATAAAAAAGACAATATCCTAGTTGTAATCAATATTATCTTCTTCATATCAAGGGACAAGAAGGGCTTTAAAACTATTAAGAGCATAATTCATAGCCTTATACATACAGATTAATTATTTCAACCTCAAACAAGATCATCTTTCCACATCTACATTATGGCTTATTCATTAGTTACATTAACACTTCTACCTCATTGTTTAACCTACAGATGCTATACATAGTACACATTACAATGATTTTATCTGTAATGTTGTTGTTTTATAATTGAATCATAATCAACACACGAACCTCAGCACATACTTAATAACTGGAATAAAATGGAGGAACATACATCTTAGTCTACACTGCAGAGGTAAGGGAAATCACCTTACCATTATAGTTCGAGTTAAGATATATGATCCTTTAATAATCACAAAGACTATCGACGGTAGAAGCAATTATAAAAACTGAGGATAAACTACTATCATTACTTCTCATATTAGCAATCTTCCTTCATTAAATTAAATATTGATACAACACTTATCTATTTCACCGTTATAATAATGACTAGCCTATCTAATACCAAAGGCCAGAGTCAGCATATGATCCATAAACAAATGAATAGAGACCTGGGAAGATATAAGGGGAATCAGAGGAAATATTTTAGTTGACATGCTTCCAGCTCTAATAAATTGTTCTCTATGTTGGTTGATAAATGGGAGGAATAAACAAAATCTTTGTAATCCCTTACAGCTCCTTAGGATAAACATACAAAAGTTATACCAGTAGTAAAGTGGAAACCTTATGTCCAAATAACCTAGAAGTATTGAATTTCCACAATATATTCTAAGTAGGCAAGGATATACATGCATAGAATAATGCTCCAGCAAAGATAAAAATCTAATCAAAAGATAATAAGAATGTCTACAACTCCTGATGAAACCTACCAATGTTAGATAATATTGCAAGGTTCAACAATCTGCCACCGAGGAAAAAGAATTAGGCCACAACGAGGAAGGAAGAAGAGGTAATCTACAAATGGACAAAAAATGCTAACAAGAAAACAGATCCAAAGAGAAAATATGGGAGGG
>MU226531.1:670629-695970 GCA_018584345.1 Thuja plicata
GCACCTATTTGGGACATTTACATATTTAACATTGTAGTTAGCTAATGCATTTGATTTTATAATGCCTATACATGATTGGGAAGGTACAATAACCATTTTTAATGTTTTCGTATATATGTGTGTGTGTATATATACATATATACATGTATATATATACATATATACATACATATATACATATATACATACATATATACATATATACATATATATATACATATATATATATATATATATGTATATATATGTATATATGTATATATATGTGTATATGTATATATATGTGTATATATATATGTGTGTGTGTATATATATATGTATATATATATGTATATATATATGTATATATGTATATATGTATATATGTATATATGTGTGTGTATATATATATATGTGTGTGTATATATGTATATATGTATGTATATACATGTATATATGTATATACACACACACACATATATACGAAAACATTAAAAATGGTTATTGTACCTTCCCAATCATGTATAGGCATTATAAAATCAAATGCATTAGCTAACTACAATGTTAAATATGTAAATGTCCCAAATAGGTGCCTCAATCTGGGCCAGATACCCAGAGCATCAGATACATAATCATTATGAAAATATTCTCCCCAAATAAATATCAACAAGAATCGTCTGATATCAACCTTAAGCAAAAAACTCCTCTGAGAACACATAAAGAAAATTTAGAAATCGTTTTACAATGTTATCACATGTCAGACTAGGATTCTCGAATCAAATAGAAGCTTGATAACATACTCTAACATAGCCAGATAGAGTTGAAACAAATGAACATTTTATAGTAATATGACCACACAAATATAGTTATAACTATGCTTTCAAATACCATAGATGTATATTGAGAAAAAACCAGTCAAGTCCATAAAGAGAAATATACTTAACCGTGGTAATTAAGTTTGTCCATGTTATATTATAATAAGTCAACGAGGCAGGAAAATTAATAGAGTATATGGCTTGTGAAATGAAAGTGTGTTAGGAGCTATAAAAACCAAATCAAAACTAGACCAAACTGTAGAAAACCAACATGACAAATACTATATATAACCAAAAACAATCTCCAAAGCCAAAGTCACCCCATATGAAAATCTATTTCTTAACCTTCCACTTGATGATGATTAGGTCCCCATCATACCCTTCATCCTCATCAGTCGACTCTTCAGTGTCCACCTTGAGCTTCCCCCTTGATTCACTCTTGGAAGAATCACCACAAACCCAACTGTTCTTGTTGATTATGGGGGTATGATTTGGATCTTATCCAAATCCACAATTTCAAATGACGGTGGAACTTGGAAGCCTTCTTCCAGCATATAGTTCTTTAACCACAAAGTGTCTGCAATGGGAACTATTCACAACCATTTAAGTGGGAAATGAATGTTTCTTTCCATTTCCAACCAATGTTCACCTAAGACATTCTTTTTCTTAGACACCAAAATCAGCCTCCTCATAATGTTCTCAAGGTTTTTCATTCACCCAATACCAACCATCATATAATCCTTAGGGTAGGGGATTTCAATTATGTCATTAACACTGAAGACTGCTTCCTCTAAACCATCTAGAATTTCTTTAACAAGAAATGTTTTACATAGAGCTATGTTATCTTGTTAATGAATCTTTTCCATAAATATTAAATCCATAAAGGATCTAACTATCTCACCATTTAAGATGAAAATGAAGTCATAGTTAAAATACCTCTCACCCATAGCCATTTCAATTGCACATCTTGACAAATCATCCAGGTGGTACATAATGTGGTTCCATCCCTCAAGCTTGATACACCCTCGGAAGGCCATTTGTCTATTCTCAAACACATGGGACACACGGACCTTGGTTTCCAATTTTGGCTACTAAGGAGGAGATAATACAACAGGCATAGAAAATAACCCTTAACCATATAGAGCATGTGTATGTCACACTCATCATATGTCATCGGACACACGATGTCTCACATAATCATGACTAGAGATGGCATCTTCGAAGAAGCTAATAACTTCTAGAGGCCGCTAGACTCCACCCAGAATCAAGTAGAGACATGAAGGTGAAAAGCCAAAGAAATAATCAAGCTAAAATATTATCATACAGGCTAAAAACATATGAGAAAACTCTATGATGGTCGAAAACATAAAAGATGGGGAAAGGGGAAAAAAGGAAAGCCCTGAAATAACAACCAAAACAAAGGTAAAAGGTATAAATAACCATAAAACCTACCAAGTTAGACCATGAAAAACATCTTCCCTATAAAAGAGAGATAAACCTATGATCGAAAACAAAGGAGCAGACATATATGTAATAATAGCCATGATAAATATAGGCAAAAACATGTAAAAGAAATCCTATATAATGGGTAAAGGATATCAAAAGAGATCAATAGGATAAGAAGATAACATAAGGGATAAAGACAATTTCATTATAATAGAGAGGATAATAAGATGAAGATATAATGAGAGCTTGAGTCCAGTTACCATGTTTAATTAGCTCTCATTATTAATAAGGGACAGAAAATAATACCAGCCTACTAAGTTCTTTGTCCTATATTAGCCTTTAGTCATTCAACTATGTTTTAAATTAATTCTAACAATTTATAATATGCTTACCATTTGCCCCCGTGTTTTCCAATTCATCTACAAGTTTGTTGCCTTCCTGGTATATGTGGTTTATAGTAAACTCTTCAAAGTTCTCCACTAGTTACAAAGCCCTTACAAGTTTGGAGTGTAGTTTCCAGTTGGGAGTCTTGCCATTAATAAGAGCATTTATTATGATTTGGGAGTCCCCTTCAATAGCTACTTTTTTAGTTTTAATTTTTGGCACAAGAGTAAAACTTCTACAAGAGTGTTAATTTCGCCATATTGTTATTCTTTGATCATATGGGCTTGGCAAGTTTGGCACAAATATCTCCATTCCAATCATGTATAATACAACCTATGTTAGCCACCCCAGGTTTTCCCCTCCAAGCCCCATCTAAATTTAGTTTGAACCATCCATAATGTGGTTTTGACCATTGGCACTGAGACCTTTTTAGTTTCTTCTCTTTTGCATTATGATTAAAGCATGGAGGTATGATTAGGCCATGCCATTTCTGCCTCATTATGTTATCCCACATAGTGAATCTTGCATCTTCTAGGTTCCCATTCCTTATCCTACTCTTCATGGTTTCAACAATTGATGTTTCCATCTTATTGGTCAAGCTTGCTAGATCCATAATTTTTCCCTTAAAAGATACATTTATTCCTTTATTTCCAAATTTCCCATGCCAATATTGAGGAGGCTATCTTCCATAGTGGTCTGTAGAGACTGTAATGACAGATATTTGGCCATCCTTTTAATAATCCTTTAATTTCTTGTGAAGTGTTGTATGTCGTTCTAATTTATTGCATAGCCACTGCCAACAATAAGAAGTAAAGGGACACTCTACTTACATATATTTTGTAGTTTCTTCATTAGCCTAACATAAAAACACATTTGGATGGGCCTTCAAATCTTAGTTTTTTAAACCAATCTGCATTTAACATTCTTCCTTGTATAGTTGCCCATGTAAACGTGCCATCTTTTGGAAGGAAGGCTTTGTCCCAACACATGTGAATGAGAACTTGTCTTATTCCATTGTTGTTCTTTAATCAAGGTGTGATGCAGGGAGGGTTAATGCTCCGGGTAAATGGCACTCCCAAGCACTAAACCAACTTGCAGATAAACAACATGGAAGCTTACAACACAGAGAAGAAAGAAGGTAATGCAAATATATTGTTTGCTTCATCAAACTTCATACATGTCAAGCTGTAAGGCCTACTCAGTTACGACCAATACAATCAAAAAAGTATTACAAAATAGTCCTCATACATGCAAGATCCATAAACCCTAGACCTCCAAGCTATTACCAACTTAAGATTATCTCTAACTACTACCAATGATGTTGCCCTAAACTAAGAACATAATACTATATTTATACAACAACCACCGAAAGAGGTCGACCTCCAAAGATCCAACACAAGAAAGAGCAATGACCCCGCAATAGTGTTAGGATTAAGTAATACTGAGAGGGGGGTGAATCAGTATTACAACACTTTAAACATGAACCAACTAATTTCCAACTTAACAAAATAAATACTGAAATGAAAAGAGCATAAACACACAACACATAACTCATAACACCATGAACTGTTGTCGAGGGAACCCTGGTGGGGATGGTACCCACAGATATGCACTAAAATTATTGTGTCCCTATTAGGAGACCTAGCCTTGTTAGGAGCTGAATATTACATTAGCACATTTCCTTGTTAGAGGAATGAAAAACCATGTTAAAGGTCTACTGAGCACACTGCTCATACAATAAAAAATATGATTATGTTACAATGCTTTATCAATAATAAACAATACAAGCATCTACTATGCTTAGGTAGTTCCAATTGTAGCTTGTATCACCATATGTCTAATTCTGACATCACAATGCATCCATGCATCACATCCACATAATATCATTCGCCACACATACACATTACCTTTACTCATTCGCTTCTCAAAAGCTCTTCACACACACACACACACACACACACACACACACACACACACACATATATCTTATTTCATTACCCAGTCGACTTCCAATTACATTAAAAAATAGAATTAATACTTATACAAAAAGTAAATACCAAGTTGGTGACCATACACTTCAAATCATAGGTAATCCACAATCCAAATCCAACATATCACGTTTGGACTTCGCGTTATACTCCCTCAATCATTGTGACTGTTCATCTGCCTTGTATCATTGTTACTCTGTCTTCGCATGTCTTCAACTATCGGTATCTCACTGTGATCAACACCAAAACACAAGCAATCTTAACAGAAGGTCATACATATCCCAAAATAGCTTCCTCTAAGCTCGCATGTCACCATTCATCATATATTATCTTCTCTGACCAAAATTGTACTGTTATACTCTGTAATTATGCTTTCTATACTTAGTCATTTTGCAATCCTTATTCCAAAACTATGTTTCAGTCTAATCAACCATCCATACCAGATGTGTTACCATAAATGACAACCCTCAAGTGTTCCATAACACTCCTGAATGAACCACTTTCCAACAATCTCTCCTTTTGGCATTGATGACAACACTTAGTGAAAAATGATTAAGTGTCAATACCAAAAAGATATACACAACATTCTTTATCTCCTTTATATATCTACTCTATACATTTTTCTTCTCTTCTCCCCCTTTGACATCAATGGCAAAGGTATACAAAAATGTAGAATACATAACAAAATTGTGCCATTACTTAACCAAAAAAATTATTCCATCTTTAATACATCTTGGAATGAGCTCTCCAAGATCTTCTCTTCCTCTAACCAAGTCTTCACCAGTATCTAACTCACATGAATCATCCCATTCAGTGCAAACAAATATGTCTATGTTGCCTTTAGCTCAATAGGCATATGTTCTGTAAGGGCTCGCGCTGTCTGCTCCATGTTAGAAAGATGTGTCTCAAGAATTGATAACTTTGGAGTGATTAAGCTCTTCAGAATATCAATTCTTCCCACAACTCTTCCTTTCTCTACATCCAAGACAATCAGTTTGTCTAATATCCTATACACTTCTCTGTCTAACTCCAATATAGATTGTGAAGAGTTCTCACAAGTGTCCATTATCTTGTCCAAAGTTAGTTTGTCCTTTGCTATTATCTCCTCAATATTTTTTAGATGTCTAATAGGATTTATACAGTAACTATATAACTTCCTTCCATGTGATACATGACTCCTTGCCTCATATATGGTTTTGTTCAATATTCCCAAGTCCCATGAGATACAATTGCATATTTCCTCCAACTTCTTTGTATGGTACTTCTTCTCTGCTTTCTCTTCAGCGACCTTCTCCAAGGACTCATAATGATTGTCAAAGTCATCCAGTACTTTGTTCAAGTTCTCTGCACTGTCCTTTGATTGGAAAGCAAAAGGTATAGTTAGGAATTTGTTGATAGTATCAACTGCTCTTTCCATTACCCTTGACTTCTCACCTTTCTGATTAGATCTCTCCTTCACTTTAGCAAATGTGATGAAGAATAGCTTCATCAACTCATCTTCATCCATACTCTCAACATCAGTGTTTAGAGTCTTATCTCCACTTTCCAATAGTAAAGATGAAGAAATAGATGTATGAGTATCATGTTTCTCTTCAACTTTAATCACTATCTCCTTCACTTCTTCAACTTCGCTCACTTTCTATTCATCTTTCTCTTCCATTTCAGGAACAATGTTTCCTTCTATGTTGGTATCTTTCTCAAAAGGGTCACTATCATCCTACGAGGTGTCCAAAGACACAGGCACACCAGAAACAAAGAAATCTGGTTGCTTCACTATACTCACAAATTCACTAGTGTCTTCGCCCATTGACTTATCAAGACTTATTTCAGCCATCCTTGATGACTCACCTCTTTCAATAGTTTTAGGCTTAGTAGCCTTTTACGGTGAGAACTTCTCAGGTTCAGTATCCATCAGAACCTTTTCCGCAACCTCCTATGTTTCCTTAATCACTTCATCATATCTTCTCCCCGTTGTCTTTACCAATCTAGACTTAGTTCTTAGCAAAGGTTTTAAGTCTTTTAAAATATTTTTCATTTATTTAATTGAAACAACAGATAACATATTTTCAACTACTTGCACTCTGATTGCTTCATCTTCTATCTGTGCTAACTGTTTCCTTATTTTTCAACTTCTCATAAAGTTCTTCAGGTATACTGCCTTCAACTTCTAACAAGTTCTTCTTTAAAGAAAGAAAATGATTTATTACCATTTCTTCATTCAAAATTTTATCAGATGTATCATACCTCTCATAGTATCTGATCAGAGAGATAAGCTTTCCCTGCTCAACTATTCTCTTCTCGAGTATTTTCATGTCAGGTTTCTAGAGGTGTTTCACCTTAATGCTCTTCTCTTATGCTTTATTCTCTTCTTCTTTCTTCTATTCTACCTTCTTCTCTTCTACTTTCTTCTATTCTACCTTCTTCTCTTCTACTTTCTTCTTTTCTCTTTTCTTCAACTCCTGTCCTTTTTTTCTTAGGTGGAGAGTCCTGTTTAGTGGACCTTGTGTTCCTTCTCAGAAATTGCACAGTTTTCTCTATGTGCAATGTTCTCTTTGGTGGTGTAGGTGTAGTGTCAGATATATCAATCATATTATAGGGTAGACTAATTACCTTATCAACTTCTAGAGGAGGAAGGGTTGTAGGAGCAATGCTTGCCAACCCAGAAGCTCTTTTTGTCATCTTCCTTCTTACCTCTTTCATCTCCTCTTTTGTTATACTAGCCCTGACTGCTATATCATCTATCAAGTTTTCTACTTTCCTCTTCCTTACACCTCTAGTATGTTCTTCCCTTATCTTTGTTGACTTTTGTTCATAGGTTCTCCATCTTTCTTCAAATGGACTAGTCTTTGAGGATAGAATGTGTTCAACCTACATAGTCAAGACCTCAGAACTAACTTCATATCCCAGAGGATAACACTACTTCTTCCTAGGTTGTACTACCTCAAAGAAAACACAATCAGTTTCAACCATGAAACAAATTGGATCTTTGTACTTCTTTACCAATGCTTCAGGAATCCTCTCTCTTTCCTTCATTTGTCTCTGCAAGATTTTGATCATCACAAATAACTCACCATCAACCCATGTGCTATTATGTCTTATGTAGCTTTGTGGTCTGTATTCCAGTGGGTTCACTATCCTTCCAAGCTCTAGGGTGCATACGAGGGAATTTATGCACAATATGAATATACATGTGTACTAGTAAAGATCCAAATATGAATGCCTTAGTCCTATCTTTCTTGATTTGCCTCACATTTTCCAAGAACTGTTGTGCAAGTACTTGGCATAGGTTATACTTAACATTTTCCTTAACCATTTTATAAGCCATCAAAATTACTCTTGCTAATACTGAGTTAGGTTAGCTGCTGTAATGAATTTTATATCCTAGAATCATTGAAATCAATCTGACATCCTATTAAAATAGGTCATTAACTATCATCGTTCTCTTATCCCATTTTGACTGTGTAAGGGTTTCCACCATTTTCTTTGTGTTCTTCTCTACAACAGGAATGAGTCCAAAATTATCCAATCCTATTATACCATGAATTAGGTCACTTCAAACCTTCATAGGTTGTTCTCCAAGCCAAATAAACTGATCATGCACTCTGCTCATAATGATCTTAATCCATTCTTCTTCATCGAATTTGTAAAGTTCAGTTATCTGCATGATACAAAGGTTCTCAAGATGTGCGATCTCATCTCTCATCTTACCATCTTTTCCAATCATGTCTTTGATCTCTTTATAGATCTCATAATCTCCCAGAGACTCATACTTACAGTGAATGTAAGCCTTAATGTCTTCGACATGTAGAACGTCGTAGGGTGTTTGCAAAAATGCATGTTCAAAATCATCCTTAGTTGATTTGTATGAGTATTTCTTAAACTTATACTTTGGCCTTTTAGCGACATCTAAAATCAGTGGAGTATCCATAACCAAAGTTTCAAAGAAGATCTAAATACCTTTTATTTGTTGATATGTGAATTCCCACTTTGATCAAATGCTTAATGTACTTGCTTCTTTTCTTCTTTTTCTCTAAACTCTATTCTCCTTAGGCTCTACTCTTTGAATGATGTATAAAAAAGTTCTTTCAATTGACCTTATACTTTGTTGTGTAAAGAAATGACACAGTTCCCAAAAAATTCATCTCTACGCATAATCCAGTTGATTATCAATTTGGCGATCACAACATATAGATTTGTAAAACCATGTGATCACAGATATATGCTCCACAACATCTCCACATACTCTTCCTAATCTCGCAAGAGCTTACTCCGTATAATCGGGGGCTGGATAGATTTCTGACATTTTCTTCCAATGCTCCCCCTAAGGCCATGCTTGACCATCTAGATTGATGTAGCAATGTTAGCATCAGGCGAAGGCTCAGTAGCATCTACTGACTCTCCCTGAACCAGTACCTCATTTGTTTCTTTTACCTTCCATACCTTACCATTGTTTTCATCTTCTAGTTTTCTGAAATGACTCTTGAATTCATCCATATTTTATGCAAGACTCTTACCAGTATCACCAATGTTATGCTTTATAACCATAGGTGATGGTACTCTTATGTTATCAGTTCCATTATATCTGCTAAACTTCACAATGTGTCCTGGATTAGGACATTTGTAGCATGTAGGAGGTGGTCTATTCTAATTAACCTGCAATTTACAATACTTTGAAATGTGCCCAAAGTTATTGCATTTGTAACATGTGATCTTGGTTGTTGTTTCCTCCCTAATGTAATCTTGTTTGATTCTTGATTGACCAGGTTTCTTGCATTCTACTTTCTTATGTGCATATGCATGACAATTGTTGCAATAGCCATCAAAAGATCTATAAGGAATTTTACTTTTGCAGTCTCTCTTCATGTGTCCACTCTTGTTACATCCAAAACATCTACCTCTAAAACATCTGATATGATCTTTAGGTTCTTCAAGAGTAGGTATTTCTCCATCAGTCTTTACATCTGATTTTTCTTCCTGAGTCTTTAAACATTTAGCTTCATTGGAGCCAACTCCATTCATGTCTCCTTTAGGTTTTTTAATGTCTCTTTGTTCATTGATCAAGTCACTGCTCAAGTGAAGTTTCTCAATATGTTTCTTAGCCTCAACAAGTTCACCTTTTATGATTTGATTATATTTCTCTAATTCCAGATACTTGTTCTTATAGTGATCAAGTTCAATCTTCATTTTTCCCATCTAAATATTTGCATCTTTTAAGGTTTCTTCAAAAAAAAATCCTACCATCATTTTCATGTTGAATCTTATTAGCCATCTGAATAGAAGTAGTGTCATGATTAAGCTTCAAAGTATCTTTCTCTTGTTCAAGTTGTTTTATTTGATCTAAAGTATCATTATCTGAATCCTCTTGTATCTTATCCATAATATCTTGTCTCTGACTTCTGGAATGTTCAATATGTTCTTTCAATTTCTTGATGAATCCCTCTCCTCTTCTCAATTTGAATTTCAAGTCACCATTTTTTGCTTTAGCCTTATCAAGGTCTTCAAGTGTTGCTTCAAAGTTTTCCTCCAAACCTTTAGAATCCATCTCGATATCCCTTAAGCTGCTAAGCTTTCTCTCTGAGGGCCAAAACCTCTGATACCAATTGTTAGGATTAAGTAATACTGAGACTAGGGGTGAATCAATATTACAACACTTTAAACATGAACCAACTAATTTCCAACTTAACTAAATAAATACTAAAATGAAAAGAACATAAACACACAACACATAACTCATAACACCATGAATTATTGTCGAGGAAAACCTAGCCAAGGGAAAACCCTGATGGGGATGGTACACACAAATATGCACTAAAATTATTGTGTCCCTATTAGGAGACCTAGCCCTGTTAGGAGCTGAATATTGCATTAGCACATTTCCTTGTTAGAGGAATACAAAACCCTATTAAAGGTATACTGAGCACATTGCTCATACAATCATAAATATGAATATGTTATAATGCTTTATCAATAATGAACAATACAAGCATTTTTTATGCTTAGGTAGTTCCAGTTGTAGCTTGCATCACCATCTGTCTCATTCCGACATCACAATGCATACATGCATCACATCCACATAATCTCATTCGCCACACATACACATTACCATTACTCCTTCGCTTCTCAAAATCTCTTTATATATATATATATATATCTTATTTCATTACCAAGTCGGCTTCCAATTACATCACAAAATAGAATTAATACTTATACAAAAAGTAATTACCAAGTCAACAACCATACACTATTAAAACACGGGTAATCCACAATCTAAATCCAAAATAGCACATTTGGAGTTCGCGTTATACTCCCTCAATCACCATGACTACTTATTTGCCATGTATCACTGTTACTCTGTCTTCGCATGTCTTCAACTATTTGTATCTCACTACAATCAACACCAAAACACAAGCAACCTTAATAGAAGGTCATACATATCCAAAAAATAGCTTCCTCTAAGCTTGCATGTCACCATTCATCATATACTATCTTCGCTGACCACAAATGTACTGCTATACTCTGTAATTATGCTTTATGTACTTAGTCATTTTGAAATCCTTAATTCCAAAACTGTGTTTCACTCTAAGAAACCATCCATACTAGATGTGTTTCCATAAATAACAATCCTCAAGTGTTCCATAACACTCCTGAATGAACCACTTGCCAACAAATAGGTCCACACGTTCCCCAAAGATAGAACCAACATTAACTACGTGACCAAAATTAAATGCAGATGTCGGCCCCAAAGAACCAACAAAGAAAACCCACTCGGTGAGATAGGAAACAAATAACCAATGAGCACATCGAGATAGGTTGATAAAGCCATGCCAAAAATAGTAACCAAGCATGGTCGGTGAAGCAACAACATAACATTCAACTTAGGACACCAAAGAAGTTATCGAGCAATTTACCAAACATATCCGACAAGCCACCAAGCAACAAAAAAACATATTTTTGGTTGACACGGGATTCCCAAGAACCCAAGATGCTCCTGCATCAGACACCTAGGGTTAAAAAAATTATTCTATGAATCATAAGTGAGGTATGACCTGAATCGAATCCAACTCAGATTGATAAATCTAAGTATAATCTTCAACTAGTCTGTTCTTCCACTTTACCAAGTATTCCATGTAATCCTTTTCTCTTGTTCTTGTGCCAATTCTCTGCTCCAAAATTTGTTAAACTTCTTCTATCTATTTCTTAGGATAATCACTTGGAACTATCATTTCTTCATCAGGTTCATGATACCCATACAAATCTGAAATATTGAATATAGGTGATTTATCCATGTTCTCGGGTAACTCTACTTCATAAGCATTTTCATTGTCAAACTTCCTTAATATCTTGCAAGGAACAAACTTCTTCATCTTCAATTTACCATATGTTCCAACATGAAATCTGTCTTTCTTCAAATGAACTATCACTTCATTACCAACTTCAAATTATTTATGTCTTCTTGATCTATCTGCACTATCCTTGTATTTCTGATTACTTTGTTCTAACTTATGTTTCACTTCTTCACACAATGAATTCATAAACTCAACAAATTTTCTCCTTCAATACTTCTCTTCTCTTCTCCAACAATATCTCTCAAGCCCGGTATGCCTCTCAGTTGTATGCCAGTAACAATTTGAAAGGGTGTCTTACCAGTACTCCTATTTATTGAATTATTATATGCAAACTCTACTTGTGTTAACATCAAATCCCAATTACTCAGTTTATATCCAACTAAGCATCTCAAAAATTTACCGAAACTCTTATTTACAACCTCTATTTATCCATCAGTCTGTGGATGAAATGTAGAACTATATTTCAACCCGGTGTCCAACTTTTTCCAAAAAGTCTTCCAAAAATTGCCAACAAACTTACTGTCTCGGTCAGAGATGTTACTCCTTGGTAATACATGCAATCTCACAATATCTTTGAAGAAAATATCTTCCATATGCATTGCATCTGATGTTTTTCTACATGGAATGAAATGTGTCATCTTGGAAAAACTATCCACAACAACAAATATGGAATCATTACCTCTTACTGTCCTCGGCAAGCCAAGAACAAAATCCATATTGATATCACTCTGAGGTTTCTCAAGAACAGAAATTGGTGTATAAAATCCAGTATTATGACTTACTCCTTTTGCAACTTGACAAATTCTACAACTCTTTAAAAATTTCTGAACATATTTATACAATTGAGTCCAAAAATACCTTTCCTTGAGCAAACTCAATGTCTTATCAATGCCAAAATGTCTAGCCAAACCACTACTATGTTTCTCCTTTATCAAATTAATTCTCATTGATCCTCTTGGTATACACAGTTGAATGCATTTGAAAAATATATCCTCTTGAACGAAATAATCTTCAAATCTACTCGGTTGCTCTGAAATAGGTGCTCTGAACATTCTCCACTGCTAAAACAAATCAGGGTAAGTTTCATACAAATTCTTCATATCATCAAAACCAAGAACCTCAATTCTCATTTCAATCAATAGAGATATTCTTCTACTCAATGCATCAACAACTCGGTTGGAAACTCCACTCTTATGCTTTATCACAAATGTGAAATTCTGAAAATACTCTACCCATTTCATGTCTCTAATTCAACTTAATCTGACTACCTAAATATTGTAAACCTTTATGATCAATATACAACACAAATTCACTCGGCATTAAATAATGTCTCCATTTCTTTAGAGCTTGAACAACAACATAGAATTCTTGATCATATACAAAATATTTTCTTTTTGCATCATTCAACTTTTCACTAAAGAAAACAACAAGTTTACCTTCTTGAGTCAATACAGCTCTTATTGCACTGCCACTTGCATCACATTCAACTTGGAATACCTTATTAAAATTAGGTAGGGCTAACATAGGTAATTCAACAACCTTTTGTTTCAAAGTCTCAAAACTCTTATCAGCTCCATGTGTCCATTTAAATTCTCTTTTTTCTCCTCTCATGGTCTTAGTCATAGCAATACAGATAGAACTGAAATTTCTGATAAACTTCCTGTAAAAACTTGTCAATCCATGAAATGATCTTACCTCACTCACATTCTCAAGTGTAGGCCAATCAATTATAGCTTCAACCTTCTCAGGATCCATTTTCAAACCATCTGTTGAAACCACAAAACCTAAATACACAAGTTCTTCTTTCATAAAGGTACATTTTTTCAAATTAATCAACTTTTCCTCTTTTAATCTCCGCAATACATGTCTAATGTGCAATAAATGTTATTCTCTAGTCTTACTAAATATTAGAATGTCATCCAAATACACAATCACAAATTTACCTAAATTTTTTTTCAAAACCTCATTCATTAGTCTCATAAAAGTATTCGGTGCATTAGTTAAACCAAAGGGCATAACCAATCATTCATACAAACCTTCTTTTGTTTTGAAAGCAGTCTTCCATTCATCACCTTCTTTGATTTTGATATGATGATATCCACTCTTCAAATCAATCTTGGTAAAATATTTTTCTCCACTCAAACAATCCATTATATCATCCATTCTCGGTATAGGAAATATATACTTAACTATGATTTTATTGATTGCTCTTGAATCAATACACATTCACCATTTTCCATTCTTCTTAGGTGTTAATACTACTGGTACCGCACATGGACTCAAACTTTCTCTGATCAAACCCTTCTGTAATAACTCATAAATTTGTCAGTTGATTTCCTCATTCTTGGTCGGTGTCAGTCGGTGTGGTGCCTTGTTTGGCAAACTAGCTCTAGGAATTAGATCCATACAATGAATAATGTATCTCATCAGTATAATGTATCTCATCGGTGGTAAATCATCAGGTACTTATCTAAAATGATTTCTTTATACTCAGTGAGCAACTTCTCAACCTCCTTAGGAAATTTATCTTTTGTCTTTTCACTCGATTTGTTAGGAATCAAAGCATAACAAACATCATTCTTCTTCAGATCTTTAACAAATTTTCTACCTTCCATCAAACAAGCTTTCACGGATGTACATATCTCACCAACAGATTCTTCAACTAAAGGTAATAAGATTTACTTCTTACCATCTACCCAAATAGAATATTTGTTCACTCTTCCATCATGTATAGCATGTCTATCATATTTCCAAGGTCTACCTAATGAAATATGACAACAATCCATAGGCATAATATCACACAACACCTTATCAAAAATCTTTCCAATCTTCAGAGTCACAAAACATTGTTCACTTTCCATCAATGTGCGTGTTCATCCTTGATCCACGAAATCTGATAGGGCTTAGGGCACTTCATTCTTTCCAACAATAACTTTGCAACCATCTCCTCGGATGCCAGATTCTCTGAACTTCCACTATCAATAATCTCTTTCCAAAAAAATTCTGCAACTCTGAATCTGGTTTTGAACAAAATATTTCTTAGAGGATTTTTATTATTCTTTTCACTCCACATTAGTCTTATGACTGTTAAGTTTCCTTCATTTTCAGGCTCATTCGGTGAATCTTCTTATACCAAAGCATTCCTATTGCTACCAGCCTTCTTCCTTGCATGTGTGCACTCAAATGACCTATGTCCTTCTCCACAATTATAACAAGTTCCTTGGAACCCTCTTCTGATATAACCACCTCAGTAGGAATTAACTCTACCTCTAAATGAATTTACACCTTTCCACTCGGTCTTACCCTTGTCTTGATCTATTTTTTCTTGATCAGATCTGCCATTATCTCGATTAGATCTACCTCTTCCTCAAGAGAATCTGCCACCTCTACATCTTTTCCTTTGCTCATGTCTTCTGTTCAATTTCTCTTCAGCTTTAAGGGCAAACTAATAAGCCTCCTCAATGTTTTCCATCTTTACCAAATTGATCTCTTCTTGAATAGAATTCCTTAATCCATTTAGGTATCTTGCTATTATTTCCACCTCATCTACAACATGTCCATGTATGATATCTAACCTATAAAATTCCTTGGAATAATCCTTTACCGAGCTATCTTTTTTTCTCAAACATTGCATTATCCTAACTAGGTTAATATGATAATCACAAGGTAGAAACTTACCTTTCAACTTATTTATCATTTTATTCCATACCTTGATCTCATCTTTACCCTTCTTCTTTTGATCCAATTGTAGGTGTTCCCACCATAAGGATGCATGACCTTTTAATTTCATGCTTGCAATCTTCACCTTTTTCTCCTTTGTTATGTTCTCATATTCAAAGTATTTCTCCATCTCGGTTATCCAATCTATCAATTCATCTGAATCCAGATTGTAGGAATAAATGAGGGGGAGGGGGTGAATCAATGACCTCAAAAATATTCCAATAAATTAACCCAAAAACTCATTACCACAATTATAAGCCTCTAGTTATCTTCAGTCCTACAAGATGAATGCCTTCAAATAATCTCAACAAATAACTACTGCTCGAAGTTCACTCTTAAACCTCATTCTTAATGTTTACTGATTATCAGTCTTTTATTTACCAAAATGCAATAAATAACTTAGTGTATACCGGTCAATTTAGATTAGTTATGTGTAATGCAAAACACTAAAGTAATGACTCATAAACACATTGACACATGGATTTTTAACGTGGAAACCTTGTTAAGGGAAAAACCACTTGAGATTGGTAACCCAAAATTTTCACTCTTCTGAAGTGAGCTCGGTGAAGAGACAACCCTCTTAAAGGTTATGTTGGAACTCCAAAATCTGGATGCATTTTGGAGTGACCATGCTAAAATTTTCCCTAAGTATGAGTTGTTGCCCTTAAAATTTTGTGTGAAAGGCCTATTATTGATACTTGTAAAAAATGACCCGATGATTTTCATGAGATACCACTTGGAGAGTGAGCTTGAAACCTTTCATTTAGCAGATGTAATGGGTTACAACTTATAGATATCAATTTTGATGAGTTTTGGAGGTAGCCATTTGGAGGCGTTTACCCAAATCTGCATTTATGCATGTTTCCAGTTCTCGCTAAGTGACCTACTTTGAGGGTCTGCATCTCTAACCAAATGGATAGGCATGATATTAAGGGTTCTAGCATCATTTTGTAGGCATGGAAGTGAGTCTTCTTATCCATTTGCAGACCTCTGTGAACTCATTTGATAACTTTTCCAAAACCATTCCATTTGCATTTTATTCATTTTCCCAGAATGTGAAAATGCAGATTCCTTAGTGCCCTACTTTGAGATCTTGTAAGTTGTACCCAGTTGAATGCCCTACATAATTGAGTTTTCCCCTATGTTTTAAACATGAGAGTGTACCTATCCAAAGAATTTTATCCTTTGGCCAATCCACTTGACCACTTTGCTATCTTGATTCCAAATCCAATTTCTGCATATTTACTGAGTTTAAAATCAGAAAAGTTGTAAGGTGCTAACTTTGCAGATTGATGCTAATTGACCAGTTCACTTTCAATGTAGGTTAGTTGAAGGTTCATGTTCCATATGTGAAGGTGAATAAAGTTCTAGAGGTTTAGATTCTGAAGGATCTTCTTGATGACTTTATGAATTCAGTATCGAAGACAGTTTGTACGGTTTGCCAATGCTGAACAAAATGAAGTTTACAGAATGGTCATTTTGCAAAAATGATAACTTTTGGTCTGAATTTTGTTGTCAAGAACCGGTTGTGGGACCATTCTATTTGCATGTATTTACTACCTGAACTGGTGGTGAAGTCTCAGGGCATGTTTTGGTAATCTTGCAATGGTCAATCTGAATGAGATTTATGTTGTTTCAGCTTTTGCATTTGCACAGTATTCTGAAATGTCTAAGGTTGATCAATTGCACCTTGCACTTGAAGTTGAATCTGGTGAACCCCTTTTGCATGCATTTTCATTGTAGGTGAATGAATCACTTTTCCAAGTGATGGATCCTCGGGAGTTAATCCAATATCTTTTTGATTTGCATTTCTGGCAAGGTTTTGTATATGTTTGAATACTGCTAGTTGCAGAATATAATAAAGTTGCCCACTTTGCATGTTATAATCTTTTGGGTTTGATGATTTCAAGCCAATCCAGTTGGAAACCATGCTTAGATGTTGGAGATAAGTGATTCATCTGGTTCCCATGCTTGCAAAGTGTTGTTCAGTTAGTTTTCAAAGCTCATTCATGAAGCTACTTGTCGTTAGTGCGTTCAATTTGCAGAATTATAAAAATCAGTTATAAAGACCGCCAATTCGGTGTGTTGTGACAAATTTACATAATGGTTTGTATTTAGAGTATGGATGCAAGTTTGAGGTACATGAGAACCTGAAGGATGCATGAGAGAATTGTGGTTGACTGGCATAACTAAATCACAGATATGCGCAAAATGAATTTGTGGATATAGTTTTAAAAGATTTTGATTGAAAGAATGTGAAATTTGAATTCAAGTGATTTTTAAATGCATAATAAAGAAGAATAGACAAGGTATGTAATCTGTCTGAAACTGCGCTTCAAAGAAATTGAATACATGGACAAGTCACATTGAGTGCTGAGATGAACAATAAGAATGGATTGCGCAGACAATAAAGGGCATTGAGAATGAGAATTTCAAAGTCCACGTAGTTGAAGGAATGGAAACATTCAAAACAATTTCAATTTGTAAAAAACAAATATGGAAGTCGACACTAGAGACAATTATGCTGCTAGTCAATTTGTAAAGAAGCTTCCTGACAAAGTTTTTGTCCATTGCAATGAGCGAAATGCATCAACATTGACTTTGATGGGGTTGATTGGATGGATGTTCATTTAGTTGAAAAAGTTAAGTCAATCATAGAGAATAAACCTAGACTTAAACAAAGTATCATTTGTTGCTCACTCCCTAGGTGGCTTGGTAGCAAGGTATGCTATTGGGATACTATATGAGCCACTTTTGCAAAGTGATTATGGAGTGCAAAATAGTTGTGATTTAGATTTAATTGATTGTAACGCCAATCATAATCTGAAAGAAGAGTCGAAGGGTAGAATTGATGGTTTGGAGCCTATAACTTTTATAAATTTTGCAACTTCTCACCTAGGGATCTAGGCCAAACAAAGTTAAAAACAATTCAAATCAAATGGAATTTGCAAGTGTAATCATAAAGGATGAAGTTGCGCAAGAAATTTGGGGGTTTGAGGAGTTTAAAACAAGGTGTTGTGTTAAAAAAGGAAGGATCCTACAGACAGTTAAGAGACCAATGCATGTATGGTCTTTAAAACAAAATTGCAAATATAAATTCCTTCATTGGGTTGCGCTAAAGATAAAGCAAGTCAGCATCTTAAAACATAAACCAATGACATTACAGTATAAATGTTATTGGCAGGCCACGCAACACAAAGAAGATGGAGGTTTTAATGTTTTAAAACAATACAATATGCAAGTGAATCCTAGCATATAACCCACGCGACAGGAGGAATACCAATTTTGTTTTGAATGTTTGAAATTGTTAAAAGAAACCTTCATTGCATGAGAGCTGCGTAGACAATAAACAAGTGGAAGTTTAAAACAACGAATATCAAAGTGTAAATGGCAGGTGTAGAACAGTCAAAGAGCCACGCTCTGAAAGAAATTAAGACCTATTTTAAATGCATTTAGGAAAGCGTAAGCCAAGAGGAAATCTACGTGCAGCAAGCCAAGGGGCAAAGTTTTAAAACTTATAACTAATGTGCATGAATCTCCAAATGGGGCTGCGCATTGTCATAGCCAAGAAGTCTGCACAGGATATGGTGTAGATGCTGCATGTTTAAAGACAAACAACGAGTGCTTTGGGTAGGTGTAAATGCATAAACAAAAGGAGAGTTGGCATTTTGAGGGATCTTTTGAATAGCACCAGGTTACGCACAACCAAAATTTGAAGCATGGTGTTTGGTATTTATCCCACATGCTTGGTGGGGTGTATTTTTCAAGTCTTTTTATAATACAACGCTTACAACATAAAGTGACTAATAAGCCAAGAGGCCGCTGGAGGGGCCCCTTAGATGGAAGTTAATGCACGTTGGGCCCCCACAAATTTTGATACAAAATGCACTGAAGGCTTTAAAAAACCAAAAAGGTTTAATCCCACATTCGCCAGGAAGGGGAATTCTATAGTGTTTATAAGGTAAAAGCCACAGTATGTATTTCAAAGAAGAAGCCAGACGCTATGCACGCACATGGAAGTGAGGTTGACTCAAAAATTGTTCCAGACGATAGAGAATAAATACCATATCTTGGTAGGGCCCACAAAGCTGATGTGGTGGATGATGTGGAAAATCAGCTTGCAGATTGGGCACAGATCTCAAGGGAATCAAGATCGACGGTCGGCATGATGGCGCTATCCAAAAGTTGCAAGGGAGTTATCTTCAAGGGAATGTGCCAGGCCGACATGTGGTAGGGCTGACAATAGTGCAGTCAAGGTGGCATCTAGGTGGTGATGAGGTGGTGGCCACGCATGAGATCATCCAAGATGGCAGGCATCCTGAGGCAATCAAGATCGACGGTCGGTGTGATGGCACTATCCGAAAGTTGCAAGGGAGTTATCATAGAGGGATCATGCCAACACAACACGTGGCATCTAGATAGGTGGTAGGCCAGGATGGTGCAGGTGACATAGGTGCCCAGGTGGACCTATAGGCCAATCAAAGGGCACCACATGGTGTAATCTGGTGTGATAGAGATTAAAAGAGAAAAAAGGGGCATAAAAGATTAAGGATACCCAAATGTGCACAGAAAGGATTTAAAATGAGGGTATTGAAGTAATAAAAGATTCAATAGTCCAACCATTGAATAAATATGAAAATTTAAAATTAAATTTGAATATGAATGTGCACAGGAGAGGAGGTTTGATTAGTGATTTAGGAGGGCAAATTTTATCCAAATTATGAAGTATCATATATCACCGGAAAGATATCAGAATGAGGATTCTGATTCTGTGAACCATTTGAGTCCAGATCATATTAGATTTTTGCAGTTGCAGAAAGAAGCAGTTGTAGATATTTTTGGGGACAGATAGGTGTCAGTGATTGGATTTTTTTTTTCTTTCTCCTATATCTAGTGTTTGCTCCATTGTAATAGTGATGGTGAAATTAATGCTGCAAGGCAGCTTTATGATTCTAGGGTCTTATTTTCTGATTTTTTTGTCATTCTGGATGTATTGAAGCAGGATATATTAATGGAATACAGTGTAGTTCCTATTCCATATTATTGTCGTCTCTTTATATTTTGTTGATGCTCTTGCATGTTTAAGTTTGTAAGGCATCTTAAATATACAGGTTACAAGGTAACTGTCTAATTACTCATGAGTTTCTTTCAAGGAGAGAACTAAGTTTCATGAATAATTTCATAGGGATAAGCATTAGTATGAGGATTTGATACAGTAGTATGGGAATGATAAGATAGTCTGTAAGGCATTCTATCTGAGCTACATATAGTTTGTAAGGCATTATGTTTGTGTTTCCATTAAGTAATTTCTATGGATGTCCATTTATTTGACTCTCTACTTGGGATTAAGCACTGGTCTTTGCTGGTTATGCAGTCCTTACCATTAATCATTTAAAATCAAATCAGCTTTCATTTCCTTTTTAAGAGCATGGATGTCTAGGAGTTGTATTGAATAGTACATACATTGTTGGTGATTCCTTGAAGAAGTGAACTCATAGGTTATACCGCCTGACCTTAGAGCTCAAAGAGAAGAAAGATTTAATCCTTATTGTAATATTGACCATTTCCCTGGTTCTTAGAATACTTATGTAGGCGAGATCCTGTATAAGATTGGTTGAGTCTTGGATTCCCAGTTATACAAGTCTAAGAAATATCCATGGTCACATCTGCATAATGAGGTTCAGTTAGAGAGTGTTTGTATATGCAGATAATTGTATGTAAGAGGAACACCTACCTGAGTGTGTGGAGCTCAAAGTAGGAGGATCAAATCCTCATCAATTAGCCTTTTCTTGCCCCTCAGTTTGTATGAAGAAGCAGATTCATGTGAGTTGGACTAAGATCCCCAAGTCTAGTTTGCATATTCTCTTTTAGAATTGAATGATACAAGAAAAAATGCTAACAGGTTATAAATACACTGTTAGGTATGACCTTGTTAGAGGATTTAAATAGAATAGTTTGTCACTTGATATCTGACATCTCTATGCTACCTTTTATGACCAAACCCAGTGTAGTTTGTCAAATGGTATTTGACACCTCATGCTATCTTTATGACCAAACCTTTTGATACTCCTTAGGATGTATCTCAATATAGAAAGTATTTTTAAGGCCTGATCGGTTAAGAGATTTTCTGGTCCAATGGTTAAATTGAAACAATAAATGATTTGTTCACATATACAACTATACTTTACAAATTTTTAGATATATTGTAAGCTCATAATACCTTTCTGATCAATGAATATTTTCAATACCTTTGCTCCACTTCTTTCTTCTCGGTGATGTTGTTCTTCTTTGTTGCTCGGTGTATGCAAAATTAGCTATGTTCTTCAGCTTGATTGATCAAGTCTGATTGAAGACTTCTTTCTTCATCAGTTTCTCTTTAGCATCTTCTTTTTCTATTCGCCCCTAGTTCATAATGAATTAGCTTGTCACTTTATAAACATAAATTCACCGTTTCTCAGTTCTTGAATTTCTTGTTCTTGGCGTGATCCACAATTCTAGCCAATCTTGCTTTAAAGCTTTACTTCAGTTTTATCCCGTAGATTTCTCTTTGACAACTAGAATAAAATAGCTTTAAATATTTCTCTTATCTCTGGCTTTAACTTGTCAATAAAAACAATATTTACAACCAGTTAACTCCTTTAGCTCTTACCAGCTAAGTATTTTGTCTTTTCTGAACTTCAGCTCCTTTTGGTGTTTAACTCTTTGTTAGCTTCGGTCAACACTTCAATTCTCGTTGGGCATCTCCGTCGGGCATCACTGTGAAGTTTTGCTCATCAGTAATGCTTGTGATTCTGCTCGTCGGTAATGCTTGCTTAGGTTTCATGCTTGGGTATCACTGTGACTTTCTTCTCAGGTTTCTCTATCCATCGGGGTGCACTGCCCGTCAGTGTTTGTAGTCACTTAGTGAATAATGATCTTTTATACATTACTGAAAGCATAACCTTAATCATTCTGGTTCTCTGAATTCTTTGACTTTTTGAATATAACCAATCAGATTATATCAAGTTGAAATCAATGAAAATACAATACATTAACAGATTTAATGTCTTGCATTAACTTTCGGTAGCTTTGGGATCATCAACTTAACATCTTCAAACATTCAATCAGTTATAGGTCATCAATCTCTCCCTTTGGCATTTATGGCAACACACTACATTATCATACTGTATAATTACTAATAAAATATGAAATATATCACTTGTAGTTCATTAATCTACCAATCTTATTGTTCTATAACCAATACAAATGTCTGGCTCTCGGTAAGATCATATAGCTTAGATTTGTTTCTTGCAGAGTACTTTCTTCAATCTTCAATCACTTCACTAGATAGATGAGGTAGCTTCTGATTATGTCTCTGATATTGTCTCTCCCTTTGACTGTTCCTCTCCTTGATCATCTTCTCTCCCTTACAGGTTACATCTCTCCCTTAGGATATCTTCTCTCCCTTTGATAGATATTTCATATGTATATATAATATCTTACCTTTGGATCTTCTCAGGATAATCTGTCCCTTTGAATTCTTAGGAACTTCTCTCCCTTTGAAAACAATGCCAAAGTAAACATTGATCATGCCAAAGTTATATCCTTTCATCCTTTTATAACATACTCCTTGAATTTCCCTATCTATCAACAATACAATAACTCTGGTTGTTTGGTGCAGATACGTACCTTGTTGTGTATTGATGTATCTGTTTAGTCCATCTTTGTGCTTGCATCAACATGAATGATCTTCTGATTATGTGTAGGCTGATGCAGCCTCCTAGTCAGCTTATTGACCAATAGACAAGGGTCAGACCCTAGTATGTTTCTCAGGTACTCAAATGTATTTTTAGGCAATGGCTTTGTGAATATATCTGCTAATTGGTCCTTTGATTGAACATATTCTAGTATCACCTCTTTCTCTTTCACTTGTTCTCTTAAGAAATGATACTTGATAGCAATATGCTCAGCCTTAGCATGCATGACTGGATTCTTTGATATGTTAATTGCACTAGTATTATCACAATAGATAAGCACTGGTTCAAGAATTTTCATATTCATACCTTCCAGTAACTATTTGATCCAGGCAATGTTAGAGCAGTTTGCACCAATAGCCACATATTCTGTGTCTGCAGTAGATTGTGAGATGCATCCTTGCTTCTTACTAATCTATGTGACAAGTTTGTCACCCATGAAGAATGATCCTCCAGTTGTGCTCTTTCGGTCATCTAAGTTTCTAGCCCAATCAACATCTGTATAGACTTGAAGCTCAAATTTGCCTTCTCTTTTATACCACAAGCCATAGTCCTTAGTGTTCTTTAGATATCTCAAAATTCTCTTGACAGTAGTCATGTGTGATTCTTTGGGATTAGCTGAGAATCTTGCAACTATTCCAACTGCATGTGCTATATCTAGTATGGTATGAACAACATACATTAGTTTTCCAATCATTGATCTATACAAGGTCTAATTTACCTCATTTGATTTGTCTTATTTTGTCATCTTACATCCAGTTTCCATAGGTGTTCCAACTGGTTTGGAATTTTCCATCTTGAATATCTTCAACACTTCCTTGATGTATTTGGATTGTGTGATATATATGCCTACATCTTGTTGAAGAATCTGTAGACCAAGAAAGAATTTGATCTCCCCAAACATTGACATCTCAAACTCTTTTCTCATTTTATTAGCAAAGGATTTACATAACACATCATTACCCTCAAATATGATATCATCAACAAATATTTCAACAATCAGAATATTACCACCAATATCTTCTTTTAAGTACAGATTGCTATTTTCACTTATTCTTACAAATTCAATGCTTATGAGATAGGAGTGGAGTCTTTCATACCAGGCTCTAGGTGCTTGTTTTAATCCATACAAGGATTTGTGTAGTCTACATACCATGTTCCTCCTATCTGGATCAACAAACCCTTTCAGTTGTTCAATGTATACCTCTTCTTCCAGTATTCCATTCAGGAATGCATATTTGATAGCCATATGGTATACCTTGAATCCTTTGACTGCAGCATAAGAAAGTAAGATTCTTACTCCTTCTAGTATAGCAATGGGTGCAAAGGTTTATCCATAATCAATACCTTCTTCTTGTGCATACCCCTTGCATACTAATCTTACTTTATTTATTGTGACTTCTCCATTCTCATTTAGCTTGTTTCTGAATTACCATTTGGTATTGATGACATTCTTGTCATCTGGTCTCGATACTAGTGTCCATGTCTTTTTTTCTCAATCTGTTCTATTTCTTCATTCATAGCACTGACCCATTATTCATTTTCAAGTGCAGTATTAATAGATTTAGGCTCAAAATCACAAATTAAACATCTAGTGTTTAGTGACTTACTTCTTGTTCTCATTCCAACCTTCTTGTCTCCTATGATCTGATTATGTGGATGATGTCTTCTTACATACTTGGCAAGTTTTGGTTCAACTCTTTTTTCATCATTCTGATCATCATCTTGACCTCCCTTCTAATCTCCATTGCTCAGAACATCGTCTTGAAGATTTTCATATTTTTGTTGTTTGCAGCCTGATGCTTAGGTGCAATGTTCTGTTGCTCAGGAGCGATACACTGTTGCTCAGGTAGAGTGTCAGGTTATTCATTGTAAAAAAACCCATTATGGTCTTTGTTATTAATAACTGAGGGGGGGGGGGGGGGGGAAT
>MU226531.1:714823-751215 GCA_018584345.1 Thuja plicata
GGGGGGTGTGAATCAGTGACCTCAAAAATTTATCCTTCAAACTTAACCACCAATCAATAAACCTCAGATTATTAAGTCCCTACAAGATGCATGCCATGAAATACTATTACTGATTAACTGTCTATTGGTGTTCTCTATCTTTCCTTATTCTTTCTTGATTACTAATAAGTAGTATAACTATTTACCGAAACTCAGTAAATAAGCAAAGTATACCGATCAATCCAGTGTTAACTATGTCAGATACAAAACAATAAAAAAATAAATCATACACACATAACACATGAATTTTTAATGTGGAAACCCTGTTAGGGGAAAAACCACTGGGACCGGTACCCCAAATTTTCACTCTTCTGAAGTGAGGCCTGTTAGGAGCCAACCCTGTTAAAGGTTACAAACACACTATTAAGTGCGACCTTGTTAGAGGATTTTATACATAGAGGTTGTCACTTAGTATTGGGCATCTATTGCTACCATCCTTGAATAAGCATCCTTCTTAGACTATCAATAGGTATCGATAAAATCCAATGCTACTTTCATGAATCAACCTTTTTGGTACTCCTTGGGATGTACCTCAATATGTAGAAGACTGTTAAGTCCTGCTTTGCTAAGAGACTTGATGCTTCAATGGTTAAATTGAAACACTATGACCTGTTTCTAATGCAACTTTGAATTGTAGATTTTTAGATCTATTTAAGTACATTACCTCTCTGATCAATGTATCAATTCAATTCTTTGTGCTCCACACTTTCTGCTTTGTGACGATGTTCTTCATTGTTCGTCGGTGTCTGCAGAATTCCTTAGCTCTCCTTTAGCTTGATTGATCAGGACTGTATAAATTTATTCTTCATCAGTTTCTCTTCATCATCCTCTTTCTATTCACTCCCCTTAATCCCCTTTTCATGCATTGCGAAAATGAATTAAGCTTGTCTCTTATATAGACATGATATTCACTATTTCTTGATTCTTGATTCTTGGCATGAAAAACAATCCAGCCAATTAGATTTAAAGTATAACTCCTGATTTGTCTCGTAATTATCTTCTTGCCAACTATACAAATCATCTTTAAATCAATCACTTAACTCTGGTCAAATAAAAAAAAGAAAACAACCAGTTAAGTCTATCTTTAGCTCTTGCCAGCTAGATATTTTGTCATTTTCTGAACTCTCTGTTCTGTCGGTCGCCTCTATAGTTAGTTGTCGGTGACAACTGACAGTTTCGTCGGCGAGCCTCCAGTTAGCTTCATGATCTACATCCATCGGGCATCATTGGAATTTTACTCGTCAAACAACCTTCTGACTTTGCTCATTGGGCATCACTGTGGCTTTGCTTCATCAGGCAACACTATACTTTAGCTCGACGGGTATTACTGTGACTTTTCTTCTTTGCTTTGACCGTTGATGTGCACTCTGTCGGTGTTGTTTGTCACTTAGTGAATACATGAATTTTATGTATTGTTGAAAGCATAACCTTTATTCCATTGATTCTCTGAAGTCTTTGGCATTATGTACATGACCGTACAAATAATATCAAGTTGACATCAATGACAATACAAACCATTAACTGATTTAATCCCTTGCATTATCTTCAACTTAACATTATCAAACATTCAATCAGTTACATGTTATCAGTCTTCTAGCTCTTTTTTGCTTTCCTTATCATTTTTCTCTGCATATTCATCTATTCTGATATTTGCACTTTCAATGATTTTTTTAGAGGACTTGTTAAGAGATTTATAAGCCTTGCTCTTGTTAGAATACCCTAGAAAGATACCTTCATCACTTTTGGAGTCAAGCTTTCCATTTCTATCATCTTTAAAAATATAACATTAGCTTCGAAAGATTTTGAAGTAACTTACATTAGGTGTGTAACCATACCAAAGCTCATAGGGTGTCTTTTGGTGTCTTTATTCAATTTTATTTTGTTTAATGTGTAGACAATAGTACTGACAGCTTCTCTCTAGAAAGTTTGAGTGATGCTTTTCTCAATCATCAGTGTTCTTGCACAATCAACAATGGATCTGTTTCTTCTTTCAGCAATCCCATTTTGTTGTGGTGTTCTTGGTGCAGAAACCTATCTTTTAATTCCATGCTCATTGCAAAAGTTAGTGAATTCATCAAAAACAAATTCCCCTCCTTTATCTGACCTTAAGCATTTCAATTCCTTACCACTTTATTTTTCTATCATAGCTTTATACCATTTAAACATCTTGAATGCTTTTGATTTTTCTTTTAAGAAAATAACTGTCATCATTCTAGAATAATCATCTACAAAGAGAATGAAATACCTATCACCATAGTAACTCTTTGTTCTCATAGGTCCACATAGATCAGTATGGACTAATTCTAGAATTGCATTAGATGTATGGGATTTACTCTTGAAACTAAACTTTGTCATCTTACCTTTTTGACAATTCTTGCACATGATATGCTCGGGCTTTCACATGCTCGATAAGCCTCTTACTTTTCTTTTATTGCTTATCTTTATCATGTTGTCAAAATTCAAATGACATAATCTCTTACGCCACAACCATATGTCTTCATTTCTAGTCATTAAACAAGTAGTGTTTATATCATCAAGATAGAATAGGTTACCTTTTGTCTATTCACCAGTTTTGATCAACCTTCCTGATTCATTAAAGATCTTTGGCTTTTATTCTCAAATGCTACTCGGTCACATGTGTTATTCAGCTGTGAAACACTCAATAGATTATAATTAAGTCCTTTTACCCAGTATGCATTTTCACATTTGATCAGGTTATTCAGCATTATAGTTCCTTTACCTTCAACTGGACAAGGTGTGTCATTACCCATTCTTACTGATCCACCATTATAGTACTCAAAATTTTCAAACTTTTGTTTACCACCAATCATGTGGTGAGTGCAACCACTATCTATGATCTAGACATCATTCTTACTAACCTTAGATATGAGTGCAGTCTCTACATACCTTTCTTCTTCTTCTGAATCATCCTTCATGGCCACAAATACCATCTCAATGTCTTCATCATATTTGGTGTCAGTATCTCCATCTCTGTTTTCAACTAGGTAATAAGCTTTCTTCCCTTTGTCCTTGTAGTCTCGGGTATCTCTTCTGTCAGATTGTCGGTTGCTTCGGTAATCTCTTTTGTCACTTCTATCAAACTTCTTTTCATATGATCTGTCATTATTTCTGTCATCTTTTCTTCTGTTAGGACATCTAGCAACAAAGTGTTCAATATCTTTACAATTAAAACATACAAGTGTTAATTTACCTTTGTATCTACCTTTGCCTCTCTGCAATATTCTAGCCATTAGTGCTTCAATCTCATCAAGATCTTGGTCATCACTATCACTTTCACTATCATTTCTAATAGTGTGTTTATGACTTGGATTACTTATTTTCAAAGAAAATTTGAATGCAGACTCAACAGATGGTAGGACACTGTTATCAAAGTTATTCATCTCAAATGAAATTAGTCTACCAACCAAACTATCTAGAGTGACATTATTATTTTCTACTGCTCTCATTCCTTGTATAGCTAATACTCTAATAGTATATACAGGTAGTAAGGTTCTTACGATTTTAATTACCACTATTTCTTCTTCAAGTATGCCTCCAACTCCTCGGATAGCATTGACTACCTCTTTTATTCTGCAGCTGTATTGAGTGATATTTTCTCCTTGTCTCATTCTTAGGTCATCAAATTTACCTCTTAGGCTTTCTACCTTAGCTCTTAGTACATTAGCATCTCCTCCATGTACCAGCTTCAATTTTTCCCACATTTGCTTTACAGAGGTGCATGTTTTGACATCTTCAAATTCAGCATCGGAGAGTGAGGAAGCAAGTTCTATCACCATAGAATTATGCTCATGCTTTTCTCTTAATTGCTCAAGTGTGTGAGGTCCTGTAGGAAACAAATATTCAGTATCCAAGTATTAAGTAATATCATTTCCAATACCTGATAGGTGGAGTCTTATCCTTCTTTTCCATGATACAAAGTTGTCCTTGTTCAACTTGGGCACATCTTGTTTGCTCATCTTGTGATCTTTTTCTTAAGCTGTTAAACTCCCTTTCTAAGCACACAAGATCTGATACCAATTGTTAGAATAACTAAGAGGGGGGGGGGGGGGGGAANGGGGGGGGGGTGAATCAATGGCCTAAAAAATATTCCAATAAACTAACCCAAAAACTTATTACCATAACTATAAGCCTCTAGTTATCTTCATTCCTACAAGATGAATGCCTTCAAATAATCTCAACAAATAACTATTGCTCAGAGTTCACTGTTAAACCTTTTTCTTACTATTTACTGATTAGCAGTCTTTTATTTATCAAAATGTAGTAAATAACTTAGTGTATACCGATCAATCTAGATTAGTTATGTGTAATTCAAAACACTAAAGTAATGACTCATAAACACATTGACATGTGGATTTTTAATGTGGAAACCTTATTAAGGGAAAAACCACTTGGGACCGGTAATCCAAAATTTTCACTCTTCTAAAGTGAGCTCGGTGAAGATCCAACCCTAATAAAGGTTACAAACACATTGTTAGGTGTGACCTTGTTAGAGGATTTAAATAGAATAGTTTGTCACTTGATATCTGGCGTCTCTATGCTACCTTTTATGACCAAACTGAGTGTATTTTGTCAAATGGTATCTGGCATCTCATGCTATCTTCATTACCAAACCTTTTGATACTCCTTGGGATGTATCTCAATATAGAAAGGATTTTTAAGTCCTACTCAGTTAAGAGACTTTTTGATCCAATGGTTAAATTGAAACAGTAAATGATCTGTTCACATATACAACTATACTTTACAGATTTTAAGATCTATTGTAAGCTCATAATACCTTTTTGATCAATGTATTTTTTCAATAAATTTTCTCCACTTCTGTCTATTCAGTGATGTTGTGCTTCTCTGTTGCTTGATGTCCACAAAATTAACTATGTTCTTTAGCTTGATTGATCAGGTATGATTGAAGACTTCTTTCTTCATCAATTTCTCTTCAACATCTTATTTTTCTCTTCAAACCTAATTCATAATGAATTAGCTTGTCTCTTTATAGACATAAATTCATCATTCCTCAGTTCTTGACTTTCTTATTCTTGGCGTGATCCACAATTCTAGCCAATATTTCTTTAAAGCTTTACTTCAATTCCTTTCGGTGTTTAACTCTTTGTTAGCTTTGGTCAAAACTTCAGTTCTCCTCGGGCATCTCTGTTAGGGTTGTTTGTCCGTCGGACATCACTTGGAAGTTTTTCTCATCGTTAATGCTTGCTCAGGTTTCATGCTCGAGTATCAATGTGACTCTCTTCTTGGGTTTCTCTATCCATTAGGGTGTACTGCCTGTCAGTGTTTGTAGTCACTTAGTGAATACTGATCTTTTATGCATTACTAAAAGCATAATCTTAATCTTTCTGGTTCTCTGAAGTCTTTGACACTTTGAATATAACCAATCAGATTATATCAAGTTGGCATCAATGACAATACAATACATTAACTAATTTAATGTCTCGCATTAACTTTCGGTAGCTTGGTGATCATCAACTTAACATCTTCAAACATTCAATCAGTTATAGGTCATCACAACTTTCCACTATACTCAGGAGGATTAAACGAAGGTTTGGACTTCAAACTTGTCAACACCTTCAAGAATCTTTCTTTTCCTTGATCCATCATAGGCTCTAGTGTGACTTCTTCCTGCACTTCTTTGATTTGATCATCACTAACATCCTCAAGATTTCTTCCTCTGTGTTGGGTTTTCTCAACAACATCTAATCTAGCAGCAATATGCCTTAACATATCAGCTAAGCATGGATTTACATCACGCCTTCCTTGAATCATCTTGAAACCATGTATAATTGCAGGTCAGATCATAATCCGCTACCCCACAATAATAATCAACTAGGATTTACAAGAGGAACTTCTGATCTAACCTTCACTTTGATACCACCTGACGCAGGGAGTGTTAATGATTTGGGCCAATGAAACTCCCAAGCACTAAACCAACTTCAAGATAAACAACATGAAAGCTTACAACACAAAGAAGGAAGATGTAAATGCAGATATATTGTTTACTTCATCAAACTTCATACATGTCAGGTTGTAAGGCCTTCCTAGTTATGACCAATACAATCAAAAATGTATTACAGAAGAGTCCTCATACATGCAAGATCCATAAACTGTAGACCCCCAAGCTATTACCAACTTAACATTATCTCTAACGGCTACTGATGATGCTACCCTAAACTTAGAACATAATACTATATTTATAGAACAACCACTGAAAGAGGTCAACCTCCAAATATCCAACATAGGAAATAGTAACGACCCCAAAATAGGTCCACATGTTCCCCAAAGATAGGCCCAACATTAACTACATGACCAAAATTAAAAGCAGATGTTGGCCCAAAGAACCAACAAAGAAAATGCACTCGGTGAGACATGAAACAAAGAACCACAGAGCACACCAAGACAGGTCGATAAAGCCATGCCATAAATAGTAACCTAGGGTGGTTAGTGAAGCATCAACATAACATTCAATTGAGCACACCAAATAAGTTAACAAGCAGTTTACTGAGTGTCTCCAACAAGCCACCGAACAACAAACAAATACATTTTTTGGTTGACACAAGATTGCCAAGAGCCCAAGATGCTCTTGCATCAAGGTGGCATAATCATCCTTTACATTGTATTATCCTATTTTGGAGCCTCTCCAAATGAGTCTATTATTGCCTCTTTTAGGGGTAATGTCCCTAGCATCTAAGATACTTGATAACTTTGCTATCTCATTCCTAGGCATTGGAAGATCATTAAAGTATTTCCATTTCCACCTGAGAGAAGGCTCATTATTTGGAAATTCTATGTAGTCTTTCACCAGTGATCCCCATTGATTTTCAAGGTAATTTTTGATATTCCTTAAATTAGGATTGTTACTTATAGCAGCATACCCACCCCAAGATCCAGTCAAAAATAAAAATTTGTCTTCTTTATTAACATCCCAGGCCAAGTTATCAATAATAAGATCCTTGAATTCTAAGATAAAATTCCATACTCTAGATCCTCTAGGGGGATTAGTTATCCTAAATAAACATACCAAAGATTCATTCTCTAAGTATTTCTTTTGAAGTATCTTTGACCATTTTAAATTTGACCCTTTATATATTTTCCACACTAGTTTGGTCCTAATAGACATATTCTGCAATTTCAAATTCCCAAGACCTGTTCCACCAACTTCTTTCGGCCTGCATAGCTTGTCCCAACTAATTAGGGCTATTTTTTTCTTGTATGAGGTACCTTTCCAAAAGAAGGTTCACATCCTCTTTTCAAGGCTGCTCTTTGTTTCTTTTGAAAGAGACATGCACGACATTTGGTATATTGGTAATGCTTCTAAAATTGATTTCAACATAGTGGTCCTACCTCTTGAAGAAAGCCACTTCCCTTTCCAACTCTTCATTTTATGATCTAGATTCTTTTATAATGGTTTCCATAACTTACTTGATCTACTCCCCTTATCAATAGGTATTCCTAGGTATCTACTTGGAAATGAACCCTTTTTAATCCCCATGGTATTACAAATAGAAATTGCATCCTCCTTTCCATATTAAAAAAGAAAATCTTAGATTTGTCTTTATTAACCTCATGTCCAGATGCACTAGAATATTGGGTAAGGATATCATTAAACTTCCTAGATTCCTCTCTAGTTCCTTTACCTACCAATATGGTGTCATCAAAAAATTGCTAGTGGGCGATGTTAGGGATGCTTTATGTGACCTTGACCCCATTAACTAGGTTTTTATTTTGTACCTTAGTAATAGATCTACCGAGTTCTTCTGTCATGATTATAAATAGAAAGGGGGATAAGGGATCCCCTTGTCCGAGTCCTCTATATGTGTTTAAGTAACCTTCTGGAGTCCCATTGATCAAGTCTAAAAATTTGGGGTTGGAAATGCAACTAAATATCATATTAATCCATTGTTTTGAAAATCCAAAAACTACCAAACATTTGCATAAAAATCTCTAGTTAACCTTATCATGAGCTTTTCTTATATATAACTTCATCAACATACTAGGTTCTGAATTGTTCTAAATAGAGTGTATAGCTTCTTTTATTATAATGACACCGTCAAAGATTAATCTACCAAGAACAAACCTTGTTTTCTCTTCAGAGATAATGAGGGGTAGTAGCAATTTTAACATGTTAGCTAACATTTTGGCTAAAATTTTGTATGTAGTGTTGCATAATGAAACAAGTTTGTAATATTCTAGGCTCTCTGATTTTTATTTATTTGGAATCATAGAGATGAAAGTGTTATTGATTTCATTCAGAAAATTGCCTGCATTCCTCATACTTTCTAATGCATCCGTCAATTCATTACTAATGATGTGCCAACATTTCAAAAATTAAAATAAGCAGGCGATTCATCCAAACCTAGGGCTTTATCTAGATGCATTTGATTTAATGTTGTTTCTACTTCATCTATTGTGATTTTTTGATTCATAAACTTATTTTGTCCATCATTGATGATCTTAGGTATATTTTCTAACAGTTCTTGTTGAGACTTAGAATTTGAGCCTTCAAAGTCACGAAGCAGCTTGTAGAAATAATCCACTATCTTGGCGGTTATTACTTGAGGATCATTAATCATATTACCATTGGAATCTTTGAGACTCGTATTTATGTTAATGGTTATCCTATACTTAGTACTATTGTGAAATAATTTTGAATTCCTCTATCCTTTCATCAACCATAATTCCTTAGACATTTTCTTCCAATATATCTCCTCCTTATTGAGAAGATCCTCATGTTTGCTTAATAATTCTTTCTCTCTGAGATATCTATTTTGAGCCATACCTATATTGACTACTTCTTGATTTAAGTTGTCAATATCTTCCTCAACTATTTATTTTTCTTTGAAAATGTTCTTGAAATGGTCCAAGTTCTACTTGAGAATTTTTTGTTTGATTCTTTTTAGTTTTGTATTGAAGTAGTACATCTTGGAGCCTATAACTTGTTCATCCTTCCACCAAGACTCAACCAAGCCTAAATTTGTTGGATCCTACACCCACATCTTTTCAAGTTTGAAAGGACAATTCTTTGGTTTCCATTCTTCCTCAATATATAATGCTATAGGGAAGAGGTCATACCCTCCATTTGATAATATATATGATCTTAGATTATTTGGGAATGATCCTAGATTGCCTCTAAAGAAAAATCTGTCTAGATTCTCTGCAATATTCTTGAATCCAGTTTTGCAGTTATTCTATGTGTAGCATCCACTATTGGTGACAATTTCCATTAATTTGGAACTCTAGATCCATTCATTGAAGTCTTTTTGAGCTTGTGACTCCATGGAGGAGCCGCCTCTTTTCTTATAATAGTTTAGAACCAAGTTAAAGTCTCCCCTATGATTCAATCTATATTTGGGTTGATACTTAAGTAAGCTCCAATATCCATCCAAACCTCTTTCTTATGTGGAGATGGTGTTGGACCATAAACGCTAATGAGGAAATATTGTAGCTTATTGAGCTTATACTACTGACCCATTCACCTTGCCAATTTTTATTATTAATAACATTTTTAGATGTGACTTTCCTGGGGTCCCAAATGATGACTAAACCTCTTGAGGCACCCTCCACCGTCATAAAATGGATTTTCCAGATTCCTAATTTCTTGCTAAGGTTAATTCCTTCTTCATTATTCAGTTTGGTTTTTTGTAGCAATAAGATTTTTGATTGGAAGACAATTAGCCTGTGCTTTAACAAGCACTTTTTGTTAGGGACATTTATGCCCCTAGTAATCCAAGTCATGACCTTCATTTATCCTTGGGAAGGTCCTTTTGATGAACTGTAACTGATTGAATGTTTGAAGATGACAAAGTTGATGATCACCGAGCTGCAGAAAGTAAATGCATGACATTAAATCAGTTAATGTATTGTATTGTCATTGATGTCAACTTTATATGGTATGATTTCTCATACACATATTGTCACAACACTTAAAGATCTGAAAAGATAAAGTTTTTGTCATTGGTAATCATGTACACCGAGTGACAGTAAACCCCGACGGACAATGTTACCCGAGAAAGCATTACTGAGCTAACTGCAGTTGTCACCGAACATAACTCAAGTTGATGCCCGAGCTATTTGCAGTAGTCACCGAGCACAACTGAAGTGTTGACCAATGAGAACTAAAGTTAGGATATGACAAAACAACTTAGCTAGTAGGAGATAATTATAGAGTTAACTATTTGATTACTTTGTTTTCATCGATCAGTTAAAAGCTAAAGATAAGAAGGAGATTTAAAGCATGTTTTATTCCAGAAAATAAGGAGAGTTTTACAGATTAAAACTAAAGCAAGCATGGTGAGCTTTATAGATCAAGAAGTGATCAATGAAGAAAATAAGGACAATAAACGATGAAATAATGTCTATATAAAGAGACAAGCAATTCATTATGAAAAAAGGGGAATGCAAAAGAGAATTCTGGTGAAGATAAGAAGTCTTTATACAAATATGATCATACAAGCTAAAGAACAGAGCTAAGAATTCTACAGACACTGAAAAATAGAGAATCAATAACATTCACCGAGAAACAAGAAGTGGAGCAAAGGAATTGAAGAGAACATTTATCAGAAGAGGTATTGTGAGATTACAATAGATCTGAACATCTGCAAGATTAAGTTGTATTTATGAAAAAATCATATACTATTTTAGTTTAACCATTTATTCATAAAATCTCTTAACAGAGTGGGATTTAACCATCCTTTATATATTGAGATACATCCCAAGGAGTATCAAAAGTTTTTCATGTTGACAACATAGTGAATGCTAGGTCAAGTGATAAATTGCTAGTGATAAATCCTCTAACAAGGTCACACTTAATAGTGTGTTTGTAACCTTTAATAGGGTTGGCTCTTCACCGAGATCACTTCAGAAGAGTGAAAAATTTGGGTTACCTGTCCCAAGTGGTTTTTCCCCTAACAAGGTTTCCACATCAAAAATCCATGTGTCAAATGTGTATATGGTTCATTGCTTTGATGTTTTGCTTTACACATTACTAAAATAGGATTGATCAGTAAATACAGTTATTTACTGTATTTCGGTAAAGGTTAAGAAAATATAGACTGCTATTTGGTAAAGCTTAAGGAAAGGATTAAAAGTATAAAAACTAAGCAATATGTACATGTTATATTCACACAAGGCATACATCTTGTAGGACTGAAGATAACTAGAGGTTTTATATTTGTGGTATAAAGTTTTGGTTGAATATTGGGTCAATTTCTGAGGCAACTGATTCACCGCCCCCCCTCTTAGTTATTATAACAATTGGTATCAGAGCTTGTGTGCTTGGAAGGGAGTTTTAAGACTCAATCTAAAGATCATAAGATGAGAAAAAGGGATGTGCCTAAGTTGAACAAAGACAACTTTGCATCATGGAAAATTAGGATAAGACTCCACCTATCAGGTATTGGAAATGATGTCACTCAATACTTAGATGCTAAATTTGTGTTACCTACTGGACCTCTGATAGTTGATCAATTGAGAGAAAAGCATGAGCACAATTCTATGATGATAGAACTTGCTTCCTCACTTTCCGATGTTGAATTTGAATATGTCAAATCATGCACCACTGCAAAGCAAATGTGGGAAAAATTGAAGCTAGTACATGGAGGAGATACAAATGTGCTAAGAGCTAAGGTTGAAAGCCTAAGAGGAAGGTTTGATGACCTAATAATGAAAGAAGGAGAAAACATCACTCAGTATAGCTGCAGAATCAAATATGTTGTTATTGCTATCCGAGGAGTAGGAGGTGTACTTGAAGAAGAAACAGTGGTAAGTAAAATTCTCAGAACCTTGATGTCTGTTTATGCTATTAGAGTATATGCTATACAAGAAATGAGAGTAGTAGAAAATAACAATGTTACTCTAGATAGTTTGATTGGTAGAATCATTTCATTTGAGATGGATAACTTTGACAACAATGTCTTACCAACTATTGAGTCTGCATTCAAATCTTCTTTGAAAATAAGTAAATCAAGTCATAAACACACTATGAGAAATGATAGTGAAAGTGATATTGATGACCAAGAGCTTGATGAGATTGAAGCGCTACTGGATAAAAGATTGCAGAGAGGAAAAGGTAGATACAAAGGTACATTACCATTGGTATGTTTTAATTGTAAAGAGTTTGGATACTTTGCTGCTAGATGTCCTAACAAAATAAAAGATGATAGAAAATATGTTAGATCATATGAAAAGAAGTTTGATAGAGGTGATGACTGAGATTACCGAAGCAACCGACAGTCTAACAGAAGAGATAACTGAGACTACAAGGACAAAGGAAAGAAGGCTTGTTACCTAGATGAGAACAAAGCTGAGAATACTGACACCGAATCTGATGAAGATATTGAGGTGGTATTTGTTTCTATGAAGGATGATTCAGACAAAGAAGAAAGGTATGTTGAGAATGTACTCATATATAAGGTTAGTAAAAATGATATCTGGATTATTGATAGTGGCTGTACTCACCACATGACTGGAGATAAGGAAAACTTTGAAACTTTTGAATATTATAATGGTGGATCAGTAAGAATGGGTAATGACTCACCTTGTCTGGTTGAAGGTAAAGGAACAATAATGTTGAATAATCTGATCAGATGTGAAAATGCATATTGGGTTAAAGGACTTAACTATAATCTATTGAGTGTTTCACAACTGAATAACACAGGTCACCGAGTTGCATTTGAGAATAAAAAGGCAAAGATCTTTAATGAATCAGGAAGGTTGATCGGAACTGGAGAATAAACAAAAGGTAACCTATTCTATCTTGATGATATTAACACCACTTGTTTATTGGATAGAAATGAAGACATATGGTTGTGGCATAAAAGTTTATGTCATGTGAATTTTGATAACATGGTTAGGATAAGCAACAAAAGTAAAGTAAGAGGCTTACCAAGCATGTCAAAGCCCAACCATGTCATGCGTAAGAATTGTCAAAAAGGTAAAATGACAAAGTCTAGTTTCAAGAGAAAAACCTACACATCTAATGGTATTCTAGAGCTAGTCCATACTGACTTATGTGGACCAATGAGAATAAAGAGATACTATGGTGATAGATACTTCATTCTCTTTGTTGATGATTATTCTGAAATGATGTTTGTTATGTTATTAAAAGAGAAATTAGAAGCATTCAAGATTTTTAAATGGTATAAAGCTATATTGGAAAAAAAAGTGGAAATGAACTAAAACATCTAAGATCAGATAGAGGAGGAGAATTTATTTCTGATGAATTCACTAACTTTTGTAATGAGCATGGAATTCAAAGACAGGTTTCTACACCGAGAACACCACAACAAAATGAGATTACTGAAAGAAAAAACATATCCATTGTTGATTGTGCCAGAACACTGATGATTGAGAAAGGCATCACACAAACATTCTAGAGAGAAGCTATCAGTACTCTTGTCTATAAATTAAACTGAGTTTAATTGAAGAAAGACACCAATAAGACACCTTATGAGCTATGGTATGGATACACACCCAATGTAAGTTACTTCAGAATTTGTGGAAGTCAATGTTATATTTTGAAATATGATAGAAATGGAAAGCTTGAATCCAAAGGTGAAGAAGGAATATTTCTAAGGTATTCTACCAGAAGCAAGGCTTATAAATGTCTTAACAAATCCTCCAACAAAAAAATTGAAAGTGAAAATGTCAAAGTGGATGAATTTGCTGAGAAAAATGACGAGGAAAGCAAAAAGGAACCATAATACTACAACAAGTTTGTCTATAGTGAAGAACCTAACACTCTACCTGAGCAACAATGTATCACTCCTGAGCGATAGAATAATGCACCTGAGCATCATGATACAAACACCAAAAATCAGGAAATTATTCACAATGATGTATTGAGCGATGATGAACAAAATGATGAACAAAGAGCTAAACCGCTACTTGCCAAGTATGTTAGAAGAAACCATCCATAGAACCATATCATAGGAGACAAAAGGGCTAGAATGAGAACAAGAAGTAAGTCACTGAACACTAGATGTTTAATTTGTGATTTTGAGCCTAAATCTGTTAATACTGCACTTGAAAATGAAGAATGGGCCAGCACTATGAATGAAGAGATAGAGTAGATTGAGAAGAATAGAACATGGACATCAGTACCTAGACCAGATGACAAGAATGTCATTAGTACCAAATAAATATTCAGAAAAAATATAAATGAGAATGGAGAAGTCACAAGGAACAAAGCAAGAATAGTATGAAAAGGGTATGCACAAGAAGAATGTATTGACTATGGAGAAACCTTTACACCTATTGCTAGACTAGGAGTCAAAATTCTACTTGCTTATGCTGCTTACAAAGGATTTAAGGTATACCAAATGGATGTCAAATCTGCATTCCTAAATGGAATACTAGAAGAAGAAGTATACATTGAACAACCATAAGGGTTTGTTGATCCTAACAAGAGAAATATGGTTTGTAGACTACACAAAGCCTTGTATGGATTGAAAAAAGCACAGAGAGCGTGGTATGAAAGAATTCACTCCTATCTCGTAAGTATTGGATTTGTAAGAACAAGTGATAACAATAATCTGTATTTAAAAGAAGATACTGATGATAACATTCTGATTGATGAAATATTTGTTGATGATATCATATTTGGAGGTAATCATATGTTATGCAAATCATTTGCTGCTGAAATGAGAAAAGAGTTTGAGATGTCAATGTTTGGGAGATCAAGTTCTTTCTTGGTCTACAGATTCTTCAACAAGATGCAGGCATCTACATCACACAATCCAAATACATCAAGGAAGTTCTCAAGATATTCAAGATGGAGGACTCCAAGCCAGTTGGAACACCTATGGAAACCGGATGCAAGATGACAAAGAAAGACAAGTCAACCAAGGTAAATTAGACCCTATATAGATCTATGATTGGCAAACTCATGTATGTTGTATATACTAGACCAGATATAGCACATGCAGTTGGAATAGTTGCAAGATTCTCTGCTAATCCTAAGGAATCACACATGACTGCTGTCAAAATAATTCTGAGATATCCAAAGAATATCAAAGACTATGGTCTATGGTATAAAAGAGAAGGAAAATTTGACCTTCAAGTCTATACATATGTTGATTGGGCTGGAAACATAAATGATAGAAAGAGAACAATAGGAGGAGTATTCTTCATAAGTGACAGACTTGTCACATGGATAAGTAAGAAGCAAGGATGGATCTCTCAATCTACTGGAGAAGTAGAATATGTGGCTGTTGCTGCAAATTGCTCTAACATTGCATGGATCAAGCAATTACTGGAAGGTATGGATATGGAAACTCTTGAACCAGTGATTATCTATTGTGATAATACTAGTGCTATCAACATTTCAGAGAACCTTGTCATGCATGCTAAGAAAAAGCATATTGCTATCAAGTATCATTACTTAAGAGAACAAGTGCAAGAGAAAGAGGTGATACTGGAATATGTTCAATCCAAGGAACAATTAGCAGACATATTCACAAAGCCATTGCCAAAAGAAACATTTGAGTACCTGAGGAAGAGACTAGGGGTCCGACCCTTATTTATTGGTCACTAAGTTGACTGGGGGGCTGCATCATCCTACACATTATCAAAAGATCATTCATGTTGATGCAAGCAAAGAGATGGACTACAAAGATATATCAATACACATAAAGGTACTTATATACATTGAACACCAGAGTTATTGTATTGCTGATGGAGAGGAAATTCAAGGAATATATTATGAAAAAAAAAAGTTTGGCATTGTTGTCAAAGGGAGAGATGTACTTAATGAATATGGAGAGAAGTATTCAATGAAATATATTGTTGTCAAAGGGAAAAGAGATATGAAATATCTATCATAGTCATCCAAAGGTAGAGAAAATAACTATCCATCAAGGAGAGGAACAATCAAAGGGAGAGAAAACATCAGAAAAAGATTCAAAGAAACATCCATCTAAGGGAGAGAAATGAAAAACTTAACACTGCATATCTATCTAGAAAAGGGAGAAGATATTCTACAACAAAGGGAGAGACAGAATTAGAAGTTTCTACATCTATCTAGTAAAGGGAATGAAGAAAGGGAGTACTCTCCAAGAATCAAATCTAAGCTAGAAGAGCTTACTGAGAGTCAGACATTTGTATTGGTTATAGAAAAATAACTTTGGTAAATATTGATGAACTACAACTGATATATTTCATATTGTATTAGTAGTATGTAGTATGTTTCCATCAATGTGAAAGGGAGAGATTGATCATCTGTAACTGATTAAATGTTTGAAGATGACAAAGTTGATGATCTCCGAGCTGTAGAAAGTAAATGCATGACATTAAATCAGTTAATGTATTATATTGTCATTGATGTCAACTTGATATGGTATGATTTCTCATACACATATTGTCACAACACTTCAAGATCTGAAAAGACAAAGTTTTTATCGTCGGTAATCATGTACATCGAGTGACAATAAACCCCAATGGAAAGTGTTACTCGAGAAAGTGATACCTGAGCAAGCATTACCAAGTTAACTGTAGTTGTCACTGAACAAAACTGAAGTTGATGCCCGAGCTATCTGCAGTAGTCACTGAGCATAGCTTAAGTGTTGACTGATGATAACTAAAGTTAGGATATAACAAAACAACTTAGTTGGCAAGAGCTAATTATAGAGTTAACTGTTTGATTACTTTGTTTTAATCGATCAATTAAAAGCTAAAGATAAGAAGGATATTTAAATAATGTTTTATTCCATAAAACAAGGAGAGTTCTACAGATTAACCTAAAGCAAGCATGGTGAGCTTTACAGATCAAGAAGTGATCAATGAAGAAAACAAGAAGGACAAGAAATAGTGAAATCATGTCTATATAAAGAGACAAGCAATTCATTATGAAAAAAGGGGAATGCAAAAGAGAATTATGGTGAAGATAAGAATTCTTCATACAGATTTGATCATACAAGATGAAGAATAGAGCTAATAATTCTATAGGCACCGAGCAACAAAGAAGCAACAACATTCATCGAGCAGAAAGAAGTGGAGCGAAGGAATTGAAGAGAACATTGATCAGAAGAGGTATTATGAGCTTATAATAGATCTGAATATCTGAAAGATTAAGTTGTATTTATGAACATATCATATATTGTTTCAATTTAACCATTGATTTAGAAAATCTCTTAACAGAGTGGGATTTAACCATCCATTATATATTGAGATACATCCCAAGGAGTATCAAAAGGTTTTCATGTTGACAGCATAGTGAATGCTAGGTCAAGTGATAAACTATTAGTGATAAATCCTCTAAAAAGGTCACACTTAATAGTGTGTTTGTAACCTTTAAAAGGGTTGTCTCTTCACCGAGCTCACTTCAGAAGAGTGAAAATTTTGGGTTACCAGTCCCAAGTGGTTTTTCCCCTAACAGGGTTTCCACGTTAAAAATCCATGTGTCAAATGTGTATATGGTTCATTACTTTGATGTTTTCCTTTATACATTACTAAAATAGGATTGATCGGTAAACACTAAGTTATTTACTAAATTTTGGTAAAGGTTAAGAAAAGATAGACTGCTATTCGGTAAATCTTAAGGAAAGGATTAAAAGTATAAACACCGAGCAATATGTACATGTTAGATTCACACAAGGCATACATCTTGTAGGACCAAATATAACTAGAGGTTTTATATCTGTGGTATAAAGTTTTGGTTGGATATTAGATTAATTTTTGAGGCCACTAATTCACCCCCCCCTCTTAGTTATTCTAACACCTTCCCCTTCCTTGCATAAAATATTGAGGCGAGTTTTAATTGATCTTCTATTTCCCCTACCTTATTAAGGAGTTCAGTGTTAAATTTCATGCCTCTCTTCTTCTGGATTTTGCCACAATTAGGGTTATTTTTGTCAGGATAGCTAAGGTCTAATCCCAACCTCTTAGAGATTATAATGTTTGTTTATTTTTGAGGAACTTCTTCCTCTATGCCCAAAAAGGAAGAGTTTTCTTCCATATCCTTCTCATCAAAGTCTATAAAATCAACATTTTATCCTTCTCTATCCATAACCCGCCTCAGCATTTCTAGGAATTTGTTCAACCTAACCCTATGAGAGAGGATGCCCATCATTTCCTATATAGATTCTAGTTTAGGGGACAGGGGAGCTTCCATCCTATCCTCTCTAATTTCACCTTCCTATAAACCATCTAGACTGTTATCTAAGTTAGTTATCTCTTTAGGAGAGGTGATCGCTTCGAGTGCCTTATCATTTATCTCCATTTGGCTCTTGACCTCCTCTTGGTATGAGACGACCTCTATCATCAATTCATCTAGGATTATTTTGTTATTTAATAATGTGTTTTTCAACTCTTTTATGGATTGAGAGGGATGACTACCATTTGGATTCTCAAACTAGTTTTCTACAATAAAACCACTAATATCTTCATTAAATCTAATGTTAATCCCCTCATCCTTTTTGAGAGGCAAAGATTTGTTGGCCCTAACCTTGTGTTTGGGTAGACAACCAGATCTTGAAACTAATTTATTGAAAATATGCCCTTGATATAATTCAGGCCTTATGAAATATTTTCACTTCAGGCGTCTATTTCTAAAGTTTTTAGTTTGTTTAGATTAATATATGCATCTATTAACATTTTAACATATGAGAAAAATAGGAAGTTTTTCTCCAATGCAACAAATCCCCCCAGCTCATCACCTATTCTTATGAGGACCGTGTTGTGCATTAACTCTTAACTCTAGTGGTAGATTAAGTAGGTTGACCCATTTTGATACTTTCTCAAGTTTATGATGGCTAGGGTCGAATTTAGGTTGTCAATCTATGAATTTAAAATTATATCCTTGATAGAAAACATGAGTTCCATTTAAAAATTCACATTTTAGGGTTTCATTATTGTAATAAATAAACAAAAAAATATCAGGTATAATAGAAATACTTACCTAGCCCTCATATGCCTGCTCCCACTAGCTAGCAATGCTTTCAATTGGTCATCTATTCCCCACCGTTTCACAAAAGACCATTCTTTTTACAGTGCTCCCTCAAACCCTCTGTATAAATGTTTTTAATGATCAACAAATTAAATTCATCCCTACAATTTGTAGGCTAAGGGTTGTTGTTACTTGACTCATTTTGTCAAAATCATGGCGAGGGCTTGATCTTTTCATATTTCTTAGCTTGATGTATGTAGGCGTATCAAGGTTTGTTTCGCCCAGAGCTTCCCTGGGGTTTTACAGTAAAATTGCGATGATAAGAGAATGAGTTCCTCTGCACATTCTTAGTAGGTATAGTATTATCCTTTTTCTGAAAACCATTTTTGCTTTCCTAGAGTGATAGACAATGATGCATAAGGGAGCTGACAAGCCAGGTTGTGACAAAATAGATGCAAGGATGAAGAAGGATTTATCCTTTTACCTAAATCAATGTGATTTGCACTAGATGCAAAATCTGGGATTTGAGATGTGATGGGCACAACCCAATTTTGTGGATCCTTGTTAAGATCAAGTCCTCTATTCCCAAACCTTCCCTCCTTGACCAGAGTGTTTGCGACCCTCCTTGACTTTGTAATCCTAACGAGTTGTCATTCTAATTCCATTCGGGTCTGTGAAGGTAAAACCCTACTCCCACAGATGGCGTAAGAATACCTTCACATTTGTTTGCATTTGTAGAGCAATAACTAATTTTTAATTTTTGATCTATTAGATTTAATTAGTTTTGAATTTAAAAAGTTTATTTTATAATTTTGACTTAAGTTATTTTATTATATTATATTATTTCCCCAAAAAAGCCCTTTTAATTGTGAGAAAAGCTCCTTTTTATTAATAAAGCAAACTAAAGGGTTTGCACTCATTTTATTGATTCTGGGATTTTAAGCCTGGCCTGAAATATGGGTGGAAAAAAATAGGGTCTCCCTAGATGAAAAAACACCTAGTGTTAAGACCCATTAACAAATCACCACATTAAGTATTTTTATTTTCTCCTCCTTTGGAATGTGAATGAAGGAGCATATCAAAGGTACCCTCCTTCTTGGTCTTCTTCTCCCTCTTCCCTTTCATCGCTTCCAAACCATCCACCATATTAGAAACCTCCTTCTACCATGCCATTGCATCTACATAGGAAACCATCACCTCCCCTGAGCTTCTTGGGTTCCCACCTTGGGCCCTTTTTAAGCTACCAAGACTTTGATCAACACCACCACTATCATTTTTTGTTGGTACTACAACACCTTAAATCCCCAAAATTGAAGGGGAACTTTCTCCCAAAGTCGAACCTTATGAGAAATCTTATGTAGCCTCTTTCCTCTCTACTGAATAACCAATAGCTTTAATATTGTTACCCATTAGATCCTTCTCCCCTTCCACATCATTTGTAGCTTTAGGATCTTTACCAACTCCCTTCTCCTTTATGGTCCCTGGTGTCTTAGGAATTTGTTTCCACCAAATAAAGCTAAGGGTTTTCTTCCTTCCACCAAGTTTCTAGTCTTTGACTGATCCTTTTGGTGTAATGCACAACTACATGTCAGATCTTGAAGAAAAACCTACATCTAAATGAAATTTATTTGTAATCCATAGGTTGTAGCCAGTCCCATTTGCAGATTTCAAACATATATATCCATAGGAGGAGCCTTCTTCACATCCATCTCCATGAGGATGCAGGCATATGTAGCATGAGTGAAGTAAAGGGAGATCTTTTCTACCCCCAAGAAATTTCCTAAGGTATCACCAATAGCCTCAAAACAAGATTCAAATGAAAAATGTAGTAGTAGAATTGGAAGTCTTACCCCAAGAGGGATCTTGTCGAAAGACTTGGTGGCTAGGGTGTAGGCTAAGTACCAAGGTTTTAGCATCAACAAGTATTTGTCCTCTCAAATCCATTTGTAATCATACAAGACCTTATTCTTGCCTTTCTCATTGTTAAAAACTAAAATGAAGCAACCAAAATCTCTGGGGTAGATATGAACATCTCCTTCAAGAATGGGGCTCTAGAACACAATGATCCATTTGTGCAAATCCCTAACACTTGGCCAAAATCCCTTAAATCTCCCTATCCAACCCAACTCCAAAAAATGTAATTTTAAACTACATCTATGATAAGACCACCATCTAGACATACTATAAATCTACCCTTCATAGGCTTGATGCATTCCTTGCCTATTTTAATGTTGTTCCCAAAAACACTGGGGCATCCCTATTGTGGGTGAGTATCTATAACCCCAAAACAAATAGAAAGAAACCTTGGAGACCCAATCTTCCTCTTGGCCTCCTCTATGATCTAAACAACCACCTTATTAGCCATCTTCTCCTACCTCTCCCCCTATTTGTGCACCCTACTTTCATTGGATAAAGACGATTCACCTTCTTCAATTCCTTTGATCCTTTATCCAATGCACCATGTGATCATTCTTAGTCCCTTTTCTAGGGTCGCCACATTTTTCCTATGTGAAACAACTCCAAGAAATGCTAGAGTTAGCCCTGTAAAACAACAACTTAGACAACACCATCCTAGTTGAGCCTCTCATAGTTCCTCCTAGACAATATTAATGAGGATCTTCCCTATGGCTATTTGGTAAAACCTTAGCTACATCTGTAGAATATGAGAGGCGCAACATATTTTAAAATATCCCAAACAACTATGACAACTTTTAAGGATTGTAAGAGTTCTTGAGAAAAGCTAGTTTTTAATTCACTTATTATTTTCTAATTTTTTGGGAGCTCTAAAACCCCATTGTTGAAGAATTGGAGTTTTGTTTGGATTGGAAGATTGGATTGGAGAAATTTTGTGGTTATTGTCTCTTTGGATAGCTCCCATCGATTTCTTCTTGTCCTCTAGTTTTCATTTCATCTTGTGGAGTATTTGGAAATTTCTTCAAATTTGGGTATTTGCTTGGTTTGAGGTAGGGAATTATTCATTACTCTCTTGTGCTTCAATATAATAGTGGTTTATGAGTTGTAAATTATTTATGGGATGACATTAGTCATTTTTACATTTTATAAAAATGAATTTGGTTGAGTATTTATTATTTCCCAATTTGGATTCTGAAAATGAGGGTTTTCTTATTGTTATGTTGCCTATCTGAAATTGGATGCATTTTTTGTGATTTTGATTTCATCTTTGTAATGTTGGAGACATGGGAACCAATGGGTTTTCCTAGATTTTTTAATTTATCAAGTTTGATTTTTTAGTGATTTTTGGGTGGATGACCTTGATGACCCATTTGTTGGTCAATTTTCTATTTGAGTAAAAGTGACGTGTTATGATTGAGAGATGGTCATTAATATATGAAATAATGATATGCCATATGAGATTCATTATGGGATCAATATGGATCTGTACTCTTGGTTTGGAACCCATGGAGTTGATGTCATGAACATTGTCGACAAGTGTATATTGTAAAAATGAAAAATTGTGAAATAAGATCTTTATGCATTGTGATTTTGTATTTTTTTTTGGCATGAATTTGGGTTGGGTGTTAGATCCAAAATTTGAGGTGGCCCCCAATGGGGATCGAGGCACAAAGTGGTCACTAGGGTAACTCATTGAGAGTTACTTGATAAAGTGATAACTTAATAAAGCTAATAGGGTAAAGACACTAATAAGATAATGATAATACCTCTTGCATTCCATGAGTGTTTATTTAGGCTAAGGATGTAATGGGGAACATATATCCATATACAATTATTGATCAAAGGCACAATTCCCAACCATTTATTATACATTGATCAAGGGCATGTGCTTGGCCATATATGGACATTGATTGAAGTTATGGTGCCTGGTCATTCAATGTACATTGATTGAGGGAATGATTGAGCTTCCTTGTCTTCAAAAGAGGATTTATTGGTTCTGCATGAGCAATCCCTTTGAGCTATACAATGAAATTCCAACTTCTGGACTCTCCATCCAATCCCTTAGTAGATTGAGTAATGACACTATGGGATTGTGCATTTGGTTATCCTCTTGTACTTTAAATGGAATTGGACTCCTTGTTGGATCGTTATTATTGATTGGATTGTATTAATGTGCCTATTGTTGTTGTGATTCTTATTGAATTATTGCCTAAGTGATTATTTGGGGCATATAACTACCTTTGTGAGCATGGTGGGGTGGACCTGAGGGTACCACATGGTCAGGTGGCATTATAAGCCACCATTGGGGACCAATTTATGGGTTCTAGCATGGACCTGTTCATTACTTCACTTTCCTTCTTGCATTTCTTGTATCTCTTGATATACCTATATATTTCAATGTGATGGATATTGAAATTAGGTTATTGTATTTGCATTGAGTGAATTAAGCCTTGATGGGATGTATTTGGATGTCATTATTATAAATTAGAATGTATCCTGATATGTATTTTAGTTGGTAAACATTCCATGTTGATTAGCCTTAGCTTTTGGGCGAAAACTATGTTTTAGCATCTATGACTACATTTTGTGATGCAGGAGCATCCTGGGGTAGATAGAAATCCTACATGTTGGAGATCTCGGTTGGTGAAATGTTTCTTAGCTGTAGTATTGGATGAGGGGCTTGGTCATTGAAGGGGCTCGGTTGCTGAAGTGACTCGGTCGTTGAGGGACTTGATCACTGGAGTGACTCAGTTGCTGTGGGACTTAGTCACTAGAGTTGCTCGGTCACTGGAGGGATTGATAGTCCTGTTGCTCGGCAATGCTAGTTGGTTTGCTGGTGCTTAGCAATGCTAGTTGGTTTGCTAGTGCTCAACAATGTTGGTTGATTTACTAGTGCTCGACATCACTGGTTGGTTTACTGGTACTTGACATTTTGGCTGGCCGACTTGTGTTCTTGCGGATTTGGGAGGCCAACTTGGTGTATTTAATTTGTGTAGCATGTGATCGTGATGTGGATCGATCATGGGGATGTGTGGGGACCTATTTGGGTCTTGGATCTTTATCCAATGTGCATTTATTATCTGTTGTAGGCCAACTTGTGGCTTGAATATGTAATTTATGTAAGGATTTATTTTATTTGTATTTACTAGGCTGACTTGTGGCTTAGTTGGGTATAAATAAGAGTGTTACCTAGAGGGATAGTAGATCAGTCGAGGGAGAAGGAAGATAGATGATTACATTTGTAGAGGAGCAACCTATTGTTGCAAATTTGTTGCAGAGCTAGGGCCAAGGCTTAGGAACAAGGAGATTGCTTGGAGGCCTATGTGCACAAGTTTAGATCTTGTTGGATGTTTCTATCAGATTTTTGTAGCATGCTCTTACAGATCTGACTATCTAGGGTTTGGGTTTGAGTTGGATCTTGAGGGATCTTACAAAATTGTTATTACTTTGTAATTGGTCGTAACCAGAAAGGCCTTACAACCTGACATGTTGCAATAAATTGGATGTTGACTCATATTTGATGTTGTTGTGTGTTTTTGCTATGTTTCTTTGGTTGCATAAGGGTTTGGACTGTCCATTCTTGGATCCTCCATCCTTTGGCCCTGTGTCAGATGGTATCAAAGCTTGAAGATCTTGAGTGTGTGGATAGATCGCCGAAGGTGAGGCAGTTTGCACTAGGATCTTGGGGTTGGAAATTTGGTGATTTATTGCAGAGGGTTTGCGAAGATCTTGGAAGATGCCTCCAAGAAGATTGGACCCTAAGGAAATTGCAGATCTCTGTGATGTTGTGGAGTTGAGGATTACAGAGAAGGTTAAATCAGATTTTAGATCTGAGATGGAATTGATGAATATTGACATGATCACTAAGATCATAAGGGCTATGACTGGTGTACCTCAGAATGTGGGTACTAAGGATGGTTATGAGGAAGATATTGAAGACTTTGAAGCTACTAGATCTAGTGGAGAGGATAGAAATGACTATGCAGAAAGGTCTATGGATGATAGAACTGGTTAGTTAGATAGATTTGGCACTCGACTAACGTTGAAGCATAAGATGGATGTTTCTAATTTCTCAGGTACTTTGAATCTTGAAGACCTGATTGATTGGATTGGTGAATTAGAAGAATACTTTGAGTTAGAGGATATTGGTGATCCACTCAGAGTAAGATTGGCACATACTAAGTTGAAAGGACATGCTGCTCTTTGGTGGAAAGAATTGTAGAGAGATAGAGAAGAAGAAGGTAAATTGAAGATCACTAGATGGAGATTGATGGTGACTAAGTTAAAGGCTAAGTTCATACTTGATGACTATGAACTTGAGTTGTTTAAGAGGTTGCAGAATCTGAAATAGAAGGAATTTTTTATGAAGGATTATACCGAGGAGTTCTATAAGTTGACTATTCAGTCTGGGCATAGAGAAATTTCCAAGGAGAAGGTAGCTTGATATATGAATGGTTTGAGATTCAATATTCAGGATGAGATTGGTATGTTGAAGATTGATTCAATTGAGGATGCTTATTAGTATGCTCTAAAGGTAGAAGATAAGTTGAAAAAAAAATCAAGGTGGATCCATAGGGAAGGAGAAACATGATCACTCGGTCAAGGATAAGCCGACTGCTAAGGATGAATAAAAACCTGTTGAGGCGAGGAAGAGGACATGTAAGGTTACCTTTAAGAGTAATTGTTTTCATTGTGGTGAAGAAGTACATAGATATTTTTAATGTTACCAAAAGGCTGGTGATCGAAGAGTTGTTGTGGTGGATGAGGCTAAAGACTTGAATGAACCCAAACAAGGAGGAGACAGTTTGCTAGCTTGGTGAGTACTATTTGGTAAGAGAGTACTGAAACCTGATCAAAGGCGTAATCTATTCAAGACTCATTGTAAGTCTACTGGTAAACTCTATAATGTGATTATGGATGGTGGTAGTACTTGTTAGTGAACAGATTTGTCATTTAGATAGAAACATAAACAATGACTCAACATGCCTGATTAGGAAGAAAAAATGTGCTAATAGTTGGATCAGTTATCATTAATTGATAAATATCCTCTGAATTAATAGGTACAACTCCCTCATTTATAGATTTGCAATGAATTTAATGATAGGATATACCTTTAACCTAAAGGTACTAAGGTTTTTTGACATTCATCCATAGACATGAGATGAACACGATTACCTGAATTGACAAACTGAATAGAAAGGGAAAGATGAATAAGCAGCCACAAGGCTACCTAACCAATCTTTCACATTATAGAAGAGAGAGAGAGAGAAAGTTAAAAATATCTTTATGCAAAAATATGAGTACATAGAACACAAGACTACATACATCACATTCCGATATAATAATGCAGGACTGCATCTAAAACAGGAAATAAAGAACACAATATCCTTCTAAACCAGAAACACAAATGTGCAGACCATAGGATCAAGCACACATATATCCCTCTTTATTTCAGAGACATAAAAAAATAATAACAGTATTGTTCCATCCCTCCATTACAATCAATTTGCATAAAACAAATCTCCTTTCCCTGTTACAAAATAGAACTATCTTCTCCCTGTAGCAGCTTCAGAACTCCCACCGAAAAAAGAAGAACCCCCATTTTGATTTCTTGTTGGATATTTAACTCGGTTCCTCGGTTGCAATTCGGTTCTAATAACTGTTTCTTGAAAAAAAAAATTGCTGACCAAAATAATATTAAAATCTTTCTCCATAGTAGTCTTTTCTCTTTTTGATATTCTATTTTTGTGGATTCTTTATAATATTGCAGCAATATTAAATTAAAATAGGTGTATATCATGATTCACCCTAGATGCAAGGGCAACACAAGAAGATGCATGACATCCATGACACGTGTTGTGATTATATCCATGCATATTGGTGACTATCTGCATGAGTCATCACAAGCCTCCTCATTTCCCAACTACGGGTTCTACCATTTTTGAAGTTTTGATTATTTATGGGTTCCCAACACATTTACTCGGGCCTCAGAGCTTATTTTCATGCAGGCACATGGGGCTCAAGCAATTTTCTAAATGCCTGTACATTGATAAAAATACAATGGAAAGCTATTGATTTTATGTGATGAGTTTGAACACTCTAATTCTTAGTGGACACAGGGTTCTTTTAATCTTTGGCACCGACATCCAATGGATTGATTTCTTCATCTATGCATAGAGAGAAAAATTGGAGAATAATATGGCCAAGTTCTTTAGATCTGAAGCATGAAGAGCACCGATTCATTCAATATTTCAGGAATTCAGTGGTGCTTGAGCTCAGAAGCCGAATCCATCACCATTATATATGGCACTTTTCTATTTGGTGTTTGGTCAAACACTTGGCTATCGGCCTGTCAAAAACTGTTGATCGTTGAGCTTTGAATTTAGCATTTGCACATTGTTTACATCATTAAGTTTTTTGCGACACAATTTCTTAGTGTTAACGTATTCCCTGCCATCTGTTGATCACAACCTGCTAGTTCAAGGTCACATTCTTTAGAGACTTATCCCAAGGATATAGTGGCTATTGATGTCGGGTTTGAGGCTATATTATGATGTGTCAGGTCTGCATATTAGGAACGTGCCTTCATATGTTGTTACCAAGAAAATATAGATTTTCTTGAGACATAACCGATACATGTGGATCCATTAAACCCGTGGCCTCAAAACCTTCATCTTTAACAGTTGATAGTGTATCCGATGCTGCTAACGTTCACCAAAGGGCTCAGTTTCCTCTACTTATATGATTTGCTCTAACTGATCCATGAAGCTCCCCCATCGATATATCTTGGACTTGAACTCCACACGCTTCAATCAGTAGGTTCATTCTATATGCCCATCGAGCTTGAGCATACTGAGTTTGATCAATCACCTCTTTGAATTGCCATTATGTTTAGAACTTGATCGACCATGTTGTTGAATTGCTACACTTAGTATTGAATGCGTGAACTTTGTGAAGCCTATGCCACGGAGTTGATCATAATAACCGGTAGTCATTTTGTCAAACAAGTCATGGCCATTCTCCATCTGTCATATAAATTTTGAGTTCTCATTCTATGTTCTCCGATTGCCCAATCGGGAACCAAGGCATACAACCCGATCCACTACTTAATCATATCGATTAAAGGGAATCCATTTAGAGGTGTCCTCTTATCTATCAATGACTGACTTAATGATGACACTTTGGTATTTTATCAAACATATGATGCATTTCCTTCACACATCTTCAATCATGGGATCAATCAATTTCCACCATGTTTCCTCTTTCACGGGGTTCAAGGACGGATTTGCACTATTGTATATGCCACGGGTGCTCTGCAATATTCACTGATCAGTATTTGAATTGGTGAGACACGCTCAAGATCCACTTTGAGATGAAACAAACATCTCCTTTACACCATGCTTCACCATTATGACTATTGGTCAAGTTCCATTACATCGGGCTCAATTGATTGTTAAACCTCATTACCTTAACGTTCACAACTCTGGATATTGGACTTAATATGATTTTTGCATACCTGAACTCACAACTTGGATCTTTGAAATTAAATCACTAAATTACTAAGAGACTAGTAATATCACCAAGACATGGCATCAGTTTGAGGCTTTGAATCTTTGAATCTGCACATGTGAACTTGCACTTTCAGACTTGCAAATCTGAACCCACAACTGAGTTTTGAGGCATTCAAACTCTGCATCTTGAACTTATGCTTCTGTACTGATGAACTTGCTATATGAACCTTGGAGTTGAAACTGTGCTGATAGCTCTAAACTTGAAGTTGAACTTAGGGAGGTTCAAGTTCAACTTTCACATATTACTGACTGAAAGACCAACAACCTAAAGACTGCGACCTTATTACGACCTTTGACAAAACTTGAACTTTAATTTCGAGGTTCAAAGTTCAAGTTCAACATATCCTTAAAACACTATCTTCTTCACATGATCAAACCTTACAAGGCATCATTTAGTTATAAAAACCACATAGAAATGAAAAGATTTGAGAATTTCTTTCTACGAGATCAATTTTCAAAGTTTCAAACTTAGGTGCTTAAAGCAGGCTAACAGTACTGATAACCTTGTAGGTGAGGAAATAGTTCAGAAACTTAGTTTGTAGAGAGTGAGACATCCTTGTCTTTATAAGATTGGTTGGTTGCAAGATGTATATGCTTTAGAAGTGAGGGAGCAATGTCTTGTTGACTTTCAGATTGGTCAATACAAGGATCAAATGTTGTGTGATATTGTGGACATGAGTAGTTATCACATATTACTTAGTAGACCTTGGCAGTATGATTGTAGAGCTGTGCATGATTGTGTCAAGAATTTTCTTTCTGTTGAGAAGGATGGCCTGAAGTTTCCACTGATGGCTTTGCAAAATGAAGCACTTGGTAGGAGGAACTTGAGCTTTAGGATCCAAGTTGAGTTGAAGGATTTTGAAAGGGTTAGAGATCAGTATGGAGAACATACCTGTGGGGTGTCAAGGAAAGACTTGAGAAGGAAAAGGAAGCATAAGTGGATCCGAAGTAAGATTGTTGAAGAATTGAAGGACATGTATGTCAAGAACCAGTTCGATATTTATGTGTTGAATCTCGTAACATGTTCTTCCACCCTTTAAGAACATCTTTTTGCACATGGGGTGTTTGATGCAGGAGCATCCTGGGGTAGATGGAAATCCTGCATGTTGGAGTTCTTTTTTTGGAGAACTCAGTTGGTGAACTGTTGCACAATTGCATTATTGGTCGAGGGGTTTGTTCACTGAAGGGGCTCAACCACTAAAGTGACTCGGTCACCGAGGGGCTCGGTTGCTGGAGTGACTCGGTCACTAGGGGAATCAGTCACTGGATTGGCTAGATCACTGGAGTGGCTCGATTCCTGGAGGGTTCAACAGTCTTGTTTCTTGGAAATGCTGGTTGGTTTGCTGGTGCTCAGCAATGCTGGCTGGTTTGCTAGTTCTCAATAATGTTGGTTGGTTTACTGGTACTTGACATTGCTGGTTGGTTTACTGGTGCTCGACATTTTGGTTTGCCAAAATGTGTTCTTACAGATATGGGAGGTCAACTTGGCACATTTAATTTGTGTAGTGTGTGATCGTGATGTGGATCGATCGTGAGGATGTGTGGGGACCTATTTGGGTCTTGGATCTTTATCCAATGTGCATTTATTATATGTTGTAGGCTGACTTGTGGCTTGCATATGTAATTAATGCAAGATTTATTTTATTTATATTTAATAGGATGAATTGTCGCTTAGTTGGGTATAAAGAAGAGTGTTAGCCAGAGGGATAGTAGATCAGTTAGGGGAGAAGGAAGATAGATGATTACGTTTGTAGAGGAGCAGTTTGTTGTTGCAAATATGTTGTAGAGCTAGGGCTGAGGTTTAGGAACAAGGAGATTTCTTGGATGCATGTTTGCAAAAGTTTAGATCTTGTTGAATGTTTCTATCATATTTATGTAGCTTGTTGTTGCAGATCTGACTAGCTAGGGTTTGGGTTTGAGTTAGATCTCTAAGGATCTTGCAGAACTATTATTACTTTGTAATTGGCCATAACCAGGAAGGACTTACAGCCCGACATGTTGCAATAAATTGAATGTTGACTCATATTTTTTGTTGTTGTGTGTTTCCACTGTGTTTCTTTGGTTGCGTCAGGATTTGGAGTGTTCATTCTTGGATCCTCCATCCTTTGGCCCTGCATCAGATGGTATCAGAGCTTGAAGATCTTGAGTGTATGGATAGCTCACCGAAGGTGAGGTAGTTTGCACTAGGATCTTGGGGTTGGAAAGTTGGTGATTTATTGTAGAGGGTTTGCGAAGATCTTGGAAGATGCCTCCAAGAAGATTGGACCCTAGGGAAATTGCATATCTCTATGATGATGTGGAGTTGAGGATTACATAGAAGGTTAAATCAGATTTCAGATCTGATATGGAATTGATGAAGAATGACATGATCACTGAGATCATAAGGGCTATGACTAGTGTACCTCAGAATGTGAGCACTAAGGATTGTTATGAGGAAGTTGTTGAAGACTTTGAAGCTGCTAGATCTAGTGGAGAGGATAAAACTGACCGTGCAGAAAGGTCTATGGATGATAGAGCTGGCCGGTTAGATAGATTTGGCACTCGGTTGAGGTTGAAGCATAAGATGGATGTTTCTAATTTGTCAGGTACTTTGAATCCTGAAGACCTAATTTATTAGATTAGTGAATTGGATGAATACTTTGAGTTAGAGGATATTGGTGATCCACTCACAGTAAGATTGGCATAGACTAAGCTGAAAGGACATGCTGCTCTTTGGTGGAAAGAATTGCAGAGAGATAGAGAAGAAGAAGGTGAACTAAAGATCACTAGATGGAGATTGATGGTGACTAAGTTAAAGGCTAAGTTCATACCTACTGAGTATGAACTTGAGTTGTTTAATAGGTTTTAGAATCTGAAATAGAAGAACTTGTCTGTGAAGGATTATACCGAGGAGCTCTATAAGTTGACTATTTGGTCTGGGCATAGAGAACTTTCCAAGGAGAAGGTAGCTCGATATATGAATGGTTTGAGATTCAATATTTAGGATGAGGTTGGCATGCTTAAGATTGATTCGGTTGAGGATGCTTATCAGTATGATCTGAAGGTAGAAGATAAGTTGAAAAGAAAAGATCAAGGTGGATCTAGAGGGAAGGAGAAACATGATCACTCAGTCACGGATAAGCCGAGTGCTGAAGATGAACCAAAACCTGTTGAGACAAGGAAGAGTATAGGTAAGGTTACCTTTAGGAGTAATTGTTTTCATTGTGGTGAAGAAGTACATAGATATTTTGAATGTTCCTAGAAGGCTTGTGACCAAAGAGTTGCTGTGGTGGATGAGGCTGAAGACTTGAATGAACCCAAACAAGGAGACAGTTTGCTGGCTCAACAAGTACTGTTTGGTAAGAGAGTACTAGAACCTGATCAAAGGAGTAATCTTTTTAGGACTCGTTGTAAGTCTGCTGGTAAAATCTGCAATGTGATTGTGGATGGTGGTATAACTGATAACCTTGTAGTTGAGGAAATGGTTCATAAAATTGGTTTGTAGAGAGCGAGACATCCTTGTCCTTATAGGATTGGTTGGTTTCAAGATGTACATGCTTTGGAAGTGAGGGAGAAATGTCTTGTTGACTTTTATATTGGCCAATACAAGGATCAAGTGTTGTGTGATATTGTGGACATGAGTAGTTGTCACATATTACTCAGTAGACTTTGGCAGTATGATTGCAAAGTTGTGCATGATCGTGTCAAGAATGTGTTTTCTATTGAGAAGGATGGCATGAATTTTTCACTGATGCCTTTAGAGAATAAAGAACTTGGTAAGAGGAACCTGAGCTTTGGGAGCCAAGTTGATTTGAAGGATTCTAAAAGGGTTAGAGATCAGTATGGAGAAAAAACCTATGGAGTATCAAGGAGAGACTTGAGAAGGCAAAGGAAACATAAGTGGATCTAGAGTAAGATTATTGAAGACTTGGAGGACATGTATGTCAAGAACCAATAAGGGATTTATGTGTTGAATCCCATAAGATGCTCTTCCAGCCTTTAAGAACATCTTTTTGCATCTAGGGTGTTTGATGCAGGAGCATCCTGGGGTGGATGGTAATCCTGCATGTTGTATTTATTTTGTTGGAGAACTCGATTGGTGAATAATTCCTCAGCTACAGTATTGGCCGAGGGGCTCGGTTGCTGAAGGGGCTCAGACACTGAAGTGACTCAGTCGCTAGATAGACTCAGTCACTGGGGGACTCTATCGGTGGAGTGACTCAGTTGCTGGAGGGCTTGATAGTGCTGTTGCTTGGCAATGCTGGTTGGTTTGCTGGTGCTCGACAATGCTGGTTGGTTTGCTGGTGCCCGACATTGTTGGTTGGTTTACTGGTGCTAGGCATTTTGGTTGGCTGACTTGTGTTCTTGCAGATATGGGAGGCTGACTTGGTGCATTTAATTTTTGTAGCATGTGATCATGATGTGGATTAATCATGGGGATGTGTGGGAACCTATTTGGGTCTTGGATCTTTATCTAATGTGCATTTATTATCTATTACAGGCTGACTTGTGGCTGGAATATGTAATTAATGTAAGGATTTATTTTATTTGTATTTACTAGGCCGACTTGTGGCTTAGTTGGGTATAAATAAGAGTGTTAGCCAAAGGGATAGCAGATCAGTATGGGGAGAAGGAAGATAAATGATTAGATTTGTAGAGGAGCATCTTGTTGTTGCAAATATGTTATAGAGATAGGGCTGAGGCTTAGGAACAAGGAGATCGCTTGGAGAATGGTGTGCACAAGTTTAGATCTTGCTAGATCTTTCTATCATATTTCTATAGTATGTTATTGCAGATCTGGCTAGCTAGGCTTTGGGTTTGAGTTGGATCTTGATGGATCTTGCAGAACTGTTATTACTTTGTAATTGGTCATAATCAGGAAGGCCTTACAACCCAACATGTTGCAATAAATTGAATGTTGACTCATATATGATGTTTTTGTGTGTTTCCACTGTATTTCTTTGGTTGCATCAGGGTTTGGACTGTCCATTCTTGGATCCTCTATCCTTGGCCCTGCGTCATTTTGGCACATGCACAATGTAGTGCCTCTACTTAGTAATTAGTGTTAATGGCCTCTACTTAGTAATTAGTGTTAATGGCCTCATTAGACTTGGACTTTCTTAGTCATTTTGATAGAAATTTTTGTGAAATGGTGCCAACACCTATAGTTTAGTGGATGTACATTTTATAGCCTATGATTGTTCTTTAGTGCATACATTGTAACTGAACTATTGTTTTCTCTACATATTAATCCACCCACTTGCACTTTGGCACCTAGGTTTTTTATCGCTTCTAATTTTGTTTTAACACATGCACCCTTCTTGAAAGAACATTAAGGTTATATGATTGGACTTGAATAAAATTTAGTGTTTTTCTATGATTGGTTCTTCATCATATGCTTAATGGTTTAAGGAATATGACATGAATGGTTATCATAAGAACACTTTGTTTGGTATTTAAAATGAACCTAGATTTGGTTGTCATGGAACCCTTGGAAGAAATTAGTTGTATTTTTCTTATGCTTATTTGTGTATTGATTAAATGTTTATTTTATCATCATGAGCAAAGTGATGCTATGCTATGCATGTTCATATGTTACTATTTAAAAAAAATGTATGTATTGTTCTTCATTCAGAGAGTTTCTTGGCAGGGTATTGCACAACTGCAATCTAAATACCTCAACCAAAAAATAAATGCACTATAAAAATCATTAAAACACTATGTAAATAATATATAATAACCTGTTATGTTAGCTACCTAAGTAAAAATTAATCCTATGTAAATTAGATAGAATCACATTCACACCAACATCACCCCTTAAGTGCAAATTAGGGAGTGAAATTATTATACAATATGAGATGCAACATGGATCTCAAAAACTAGGGCATTTTAGGTATCCATGCACAAATTAAAATGCAATTCAATCTCTCACAAATGAAATAAAAGAGAAACTCACATGGAGAAAACTCCTCCCCAAAATAGAGAAAATAAACAAACAAGATGATGTATGGAGGAGCCAATGATACCCAACAAGGACCACATACATCATATATACTATCAATTAGCCCTTCATATAGAGGAAAAAGAGAGACACGATATCTCCCCTATAATAAAGAAGTTCCAATGTTGATGAAGTATGCCTAAAAGCAAAATGTGATTCGATTCCTATAAGCAACACATCTCTCTTTATGAAGAAACAAGTCCATTGAATCCACTTCATGTCTAATTGAAAGGAGGAAGGATGTATCCAAATAAAATTCTCTAAAAAATAAGTAGGATCTCCCCAAGCTCGAATAAGCCACCACATAATCATGATCAAAATCAATCAATAAATGTGACAAATAAAGAGAAGGATAAAACTCATAAATGTCAATCTCCATAGATAGTGAAGATGAATCAATAGTCATAACAAAAATATCATCAAAGAGGAGAGAAATTCTCTCAATTATGTCTTACAAATATACAAGATGAAACTCCAAAAACGAGTCTGAAATACCTGCCAAATACTCATTCCACAAAGCCAAATCTAAAAAACTATGATCAAGCTTCTGAATAGAAGAACTCAAATATGAAAAAGTAAGAGGCCGAGGAGTAGGAAGCTAAAAAACAGTCTAAAAAACACAAAGATTCAAGTGAACAAAATTTTCCTCATAAACATGATTCACCCTTGATGAAATAGTGGGAACCTTAGCCAAAGGAACATTGTCATAATGAGAAAAATGAGAAAAGGAATACAATCAAGATGAATGTTCCACCATGCCTATAGAAATTAAATCTATAGTCTCCATATCCCTAATGTATACATAATCGAGAGTAAACTCAAATATCTTACCTTGTGCATCACGAGTAATTTGATAAACTTAAAGGAGATTAACAGTCAAGGAGGGAACATAAAGAACATCATTAAAAGATCCATCTCCAATAGAAATATATATTTTCCCACAAACCTTCATGTATGAATTGTTACTCATCAAAGGTGAATGAAAAGGCTCAAAATAAGAGAATATGTCCATATAAGATGTCATAAGATGAGATGCACTTGATCAAGAAGCAATCTCTCATTTTTAGGAACAACATAAGCCAAGATTACTTTACTTTTCATGCCATTTAAGAATATTGTGTTCCTTGACTATTTTGATGAAGATGCCTGATGACATGTAACTGATTGAATGTTTGATAATGTTAAGTTGAAGATGATGCAAAACATTAAACCAGTTAGTGGTTTGTATTGTCATTGATGTCAACTTGATATCATCTGTACGGTCATATACATAATGCCAAAGACTTTAGAGAATCAATGGAACAAAGGTTATGCTTTTAGCAATGCCTAAAATTTAAGTATTCACTAAGTGACAGACCACACCAACAGAGTGCACACCATCGGTAAAGACAGAGATAAAGTCACAGTGATGCCCGATGAACAAGAAGATAGTGTTGCCCGACAAGCAAGATCCAATGATGCTTGACAAACAAGAAGACAATATTTCCCAACAAGAAAGATCCAATGATGCCCGACAGATGGAGATCCTGAAGCTAACTAAAGTTGCACCGAAAGAACTGGCAGTTGTCACCGTCGACAAACTGCAGAAGTGACCGAAAGAATAGAGAGATTAGAAAATGACAAAATATCTAGCTGGCAGAGCTTAAGGATAGACTTAACTGATTATTTTATTTGTTTTATTCAACCATAGTTAAGAAATTGATTTATACAGTTGGCAAGAAGATAACTATGAGATAAATCAGGAGTTAAAGCCGTAAATCAAATTGGCTAGACTATTTTTCACGCCAAGAATCAAGAATCAAGAATAAGAAATAAAGGAATATCGTGTCTATATAAAAGACAAGCATAATTCATTTTTGCAAGCAATCAGATACATGGGGGAGTGAATTGAAAGAAGATGCTGAAGAGAAACTGGTGAAGGATAAACTTCATACAGTCCTGATCAATCAAGCTAAGGGAGAGCTAAAGAATTCTGCAGACACCGACG
>MU226531.1:777884-791126 GCA_018584345.1 Thuja plicata
TGTTTCTTTTCAAGAAACTCTTCATCCTCTTTCCATGGTTTTCTATAAATTGGACCTCTTTTTCTTCATTAGAGAGGACTTTTTTTTGAGAGCATCAATACTATAGGCAATTCACTTTTGATTTCATTTGCATAATTAGGCTATTATTTCAATTGGAATTACTGATATATGTTTTCATCTAATATTCATTTCCATATCTAGCATTTCAATTTGATGTTCTCAAGTTTTCATAGATTACAAGCTTTCAATTCTAGACTAAGAGCATTTACTTTCCTTTACTGGTTTAATTGCATCTTTACTTCCATAGAATAGCTGCAAATCATTCTTAGATTAGTGCAATTCAGTTTCTTAGTTTAATTGCATTTCTTACATAGACTAGTTGCAAATTTCTCATAGAATAATGACATTTCTCATTTTCTTGCATTCTTAAATCCTCCATGTTAGCAATGGTCAGGTTGTTGGCTCTCGTTTTGAGGGTAAAGTTCAACATCCACATCTAATTAGGAGGCAACAGGTTGCTTCAATCGTATTTTCAGAGCAAACAATCCATGTTTGTCTTTGTGAATTAAGCGATTGTGTAGGGACTATGTTGTGTTTGTGTTGAATTTAGAGGTCCACATTCAGCATACAACACTGTTAAGAGACTTGATGCTTCAATGGTTAAACTGAAACACTATGACCTATTTCTAATACAACTTTGAATTGCAAATTTTTAGATCTATTTAAGTACATTACCTCTCTGATCAATGTATCAATTCAATTCTTTGTGCTCCACACTTTCTGCTTTGTGATGCTATGTTCACTGTTCGTCAATGTTTACAGAATTCTTTAGCTTGATTGATCAGGACTGTATGTTCTTCTTCATCAATTTATCTTTAGCATCCTTCTTTCTATTCACTCCCCTTCCCATGCATACAGAAATGAATTAATCTTGTCTCTTATATAGACATGATATTCACCATTTCTTGATTCTTGATTCTTGATTCTTTGCATGAAAAACAATCCAGCCAATTTGATTTAAAGCATAACTCCTGATTTATCTCGTAGTTATCTTCTTGCCAATTGTATAAATTAGCTTTAAATCAATTACTTAACTATGGTTGAATAAAACAAAGAAAACAACCAGTTAAGTCTATCTTTAGCTCTTGCCAGCTAGATATTTTGTCATTTTATGAACTCTCTATTCTGTCGGTCAACTCTACAGTTAGTCGTCGGTGATAACTGCCAGTTTCATTGGTGTGACTCTAGTTAGCTTCGGGATCTCTGTCCGTCGGGAATAATTGGATTTTACTCATCGGGAAACTCTATTTTCATCTCGTCGGGCATCCTGTGGTTTTGCTTCATTGGGCAACACTGTCTTCTGCTCGTCGGGTATCACTGTGACTTTTCTTCTTTGCCTTTACTGATGGTGTCCACTCTGTCGGTGTTGTCTGTCACTTGGTGAATACTTGACATTTATGCATTGATGAAAGCATAACCTTTGTTCCATTGATTCTCTGAAGTCTTTGGCATTATGTACATGACCGTATAGATGATATCAAGTTGACATCAATGAAAATACAATATATTAACTGATTTAATGCCTTGCATTATCTTCAACTTAACATTATCAAACATTCAATCAGTTACATGTCATCATTAGATGATTGATATTTTGCACAAAAAGTGGATTTACATATGTTCCCTTGGTGCAAATGCTCATTTTACTTGCATTAATGCACCCACCCAATGACGAATTCTCAAAGCCAGGTTTGGTATTTTTCCAAGACGTGAAGCTAATGAGTTTCTAGAGAATTCTAACACGTGCAATTTATGAAATGGATGAGTGACCAACTTTGACCATTAAGTTTTTGCAACTGAGATTGTGTCATGCCAATTTATTTGGCAAATCTTATTTAAATATCATCAATTAGTATGTTTGTGTGTTTTACAGGATCCAAGAGAATGTTAGATCAAATTTTGAGGATGATTCTAGAAGCTACAATGGTTGTTTTGGTCACAGAGCATAAGTGTTAGAACTCAGATTTCATTGACTACACACTTCATCTTTTTGCCCTAGATGCATGCAGTCATGGTTTCAATGTAGTTCAAGAGTCAAGTTATTTTAGAATGATTTTTTTTTAGTCAGGCTTACAAGGGGACCCAACATACATCATGGTGTTTTGGTGTTGTGATAAATTTAGTTTTCAAGTACTTTGTTATTTAAATCACCTTGTGATTTAATTAGTAATGTGTATGCAGAATTTGGTGGGATCCTTATCTTAGTTTCACATTTGGAAATGGGAGGTAAAAGATCAAATTCATATAAATCATTTTTTTGAAATGATTTAAATATATTATCATTGCAATGGTAAATAGTGTTGAAAAGGAAAAAAAGTAATCATTTTAAGAAATGATTTAGACAAAAGTTATTGCAAGTGATTTACACATGTTTTTGGTGTTGTCAACATTATCAAGGAGTATAATTTTAATTGTGGTTGGACCCATGTTTATTTTTATGTGGAAAAATAGTTACATTCATGCAAGGAGAAAAGAAAAGGCAGGTACCCATCATTGAATTAATTGAGGTAGAATTACACTTCATCGAGCTCTTAAATTTCAATGATGCAATAGGAAATGTGTCAAGTCAACAAGTTATGTGCATCTATGAATCTTTCAATGGAATAAATCTCTCCATTGATGCTTATGTTTTAATTAATGAGAAGTCAGTCAACCTTAAGTTTCTTGTGTGGGTGTCAAAATAGGTTTTTTTATTTAATGTATTTCTTGACCTACACAAAATACTCATGAAAATTCCAAAGGGAGATGCACTAGTCAAAACACTGGAAACAAGTCATTTCTATAGGGCAACACTTTTCTATTGTGTTGCACTAAAGTGGAGGGAATGTTTGTTGTTCAAACCGTCTCTCAAGCTTGAGAAGCTTATGTAGAGACCAAAAATAGTGTGTTCGAGGTGACTCATGAAGGTAGTGGACAAAAATTTAAGACAAGAATCCAATAATTGAATGTAGTAGTAATATGAATGTTGGGAACCCATTATGAGCTTCGTTGGGGATTGGGCACTCTCCTCTCATTGATGAATTACTAGTTCAACACCATCACCTTGGATTGTGAGGAATATGACCATCACTTGTAGTATGCATGACCTCTGGCATTGCCTCTCTCCTTATCACTATGTGGAGCTCATTTTGGAATAAGGTTTTTGTTAGGCTCATTTTGGCATGTGCTTATCTATATAAGAGTCGTGGAATCTCGGAGCTTACAACTCTTCTTGGTCTTGTTCTCAACATTTTCCTTTATCTAAAGAATCCCATAACTAGATAGAGATAAATTTTGGGCAATTTTCATATCTTTATGTTGCACAATAAGTGTACATATTGTTGAGCATATGATTAGGTAAGAACACATGACACCAAACTTAGCTAGCTATGGGTATTCAAGTTGTAGCACTAAAGTGGCAAGGCCCGACTTGGAAATTCACCATTTTATCAAATTAATCGTTTAGAGAATGGATCTTTCCCTTCATTATATGCCTCAAAATGTTTCCTCTATTAGTCAAATGAGTGGAAATGGAGGTGTTAGATAACTGAGGGGGGGGGGGGGGGGGGGAATAAGTTAGCTCCAGTNAGATAACTGAGGGGGGGGGGGGGAGGGTGAATAAGTTAGCTCCAGTTATCCTATAGTCCCAAATTCTCCCAGATGTATATAACAATAATTTCAAATATTTAAATTAACTCAGTGCAATATGAATTGTGATCTCAAACTTTAGTTACCCAACTAACAAGTTGTCTACTGAGTAGTAGTAAATCAATACTGTGATTAACGATCAATGTAGATAAAGTAATGTATAAAGAAAAGTAACAATCCACAACAATCATACACATTAACACATAGATTTTTAATGTGGAAACCCTGCTAAGGGAAAAACCACCTGGGACCGATAACCCAAAATAATTCACTCTTCTGAAGAGAGCTTGGTTAAGAGCCAACCCTGTTAAAGGTTATAATGTACATTGTTAAATGTGACATGGTTAGAGGATTTATCACTAACAGTTCTCTCTTGACCATTCATTCACTATGGGGTCAACAATAAAACACTCAATATTCATTAAAATGTCATAATAAAGATTTTCACATCGTACTTAGTTAAGAGATTTATCTGTAACAATCGTTAAACTGATACAATAATGATATGATTCAAATACAACTATTTGTAGATTTTCAGATCTATTCTAAGTACATAATACCTCTAATAAATTTATTCACTTCAGTTCCTTTGATTCTTCATACTCTATTCTACTCGGTAAATTCTCTTTCCTCTATCACTCAGTGTTGTCAGCAGAAATGCTCGGTTCTGTCTTCAACCAGTTTGATCAGTCATGCATAAAGTTTTCATGTGTGTGCATCATAGCATAATTGCGTCTTAATGAATCTCTTGTCTCTTATATAAACATCATTTCTTATTTAATTTCTATCCTTTAGATTTTGCTTCTTAATCTCCATCATTGGTTTGTCGATTAAACCTTCCTCAACAGTTGTGTCAAAAACAATTTCATTCTTCTTCATGTGATCATCCTTGAATTTTCATAGCCATTTGATCTTCATAACAAATCTTATAATTTTCCTTGGAATAATAAATTTTCTAGCTCATCATTTTAGTTGGCCTTAGTTTCTTTTTATTGCTCGATTAATACTGTGATGTGTCGGTGATCCTTAGCTTGATTATCACTGTGCTCCGTATACACTATTTTTACTTGGTGTTCACTATTACTTGGTGTATACAAAACTCTTCAATCACCGACCACATAAACTTTGTTTGTTCCAACTCTTTAATCCATAATAGATGTTTATCACCACAATGATAATCAAATAAGTTGACATCAATGGAAATATATTAACTGATTAATGTCTATCATCACATTTGTAACTCGGTTGATCATCAAAAAAATGAATTCAAACATACAATCATTTGTAGTTCAACAATCTCTTCCTTTGGCATTGATGGAAACACAATATGAAATATGCAACATTAAAATGTCATAGAATACCAAACTTCTGTTCTACAACTATATGCAAAATGTTGTAGCTCTCCTCAACTTGTATATATAATGTGTATCAACATTAAAAATTCACCATGCAGACTCTCCTTGTAGATTTAATTTTTCTTCTCTTGAATCTTCTCTCTTTCTGTAGATAGATATTTCATTTCTCTCCCTTTCTCTTTTCTCCTTTTCTCCCTTGTAGTGGATAGATATTTCATTGATCATTCTATCCCTTTGACAACAATGCCAAAAATAAATATACAACTCTTCATTAGGCAAAAAAAAAATCTCCAGTTTTCGGTTCAGTAGTGTAAGTACCTTGCAGTGTACTGATATGTCATTTTTAGTCCAGTTCAACTTTGCATCAACATGATTGATATTTTGATTACATGTAGGTTGATGCAACCCCTAGTCAGCTTAGTGACCGATAGACAATGGATGAACCCCTAGTCTACTCCTTAGGTACTCAATTGTATCCTTTGGTAAGGGTTTAGTGATATGTCAGCTAATTGTTCTTTTGATTGTACATATTCCAGTGTCACTTGTTTTTCTTGTACTTGTTCCCTCAAGTAGTGATATTTTATAGATATGTGCTTTGTATTTGCATGCGTCACCAGATTCTTTGAAATATTTATTTTACTAGTGTTATCAGAATAAATTATCATTGGGTCAGTGATCACTTCATTTATTCCTTTAAAAATTTGTTTGATCCATGCAATGTTCAAATAGTTTGCAACAACTACATATTCTACTTCTGCAGTTGACTGAGATATGCATCCTTGGTTTTTACTTATCTAAGTAACTAATCTTTCTCCCACAAAGAGTGCTCTTTCTATCATCAATGTTCCCATCCCAATCATCATCTTTGTAAACTTTTAGTTCAAATTTTCCTTCTCTTTTGTACCACAATCCATAATCTTCAGTGTTCTTCAAGTATCTAAAAATTCTCTTTACAAAAGTCATATGTGATTCCTTAGGATTAGTAGAAAATCTTGCTACAATTCCAACTATGTGTGCAATATTTGGTCTTGTGTGTACAACATACATGCAATTTCTAATTATAGATTTGTACAATGTATGATTTACCTCATTTGTGTGATCTTCTTTGGTCAATTTGCATCATATAACCATAGGTGTTACAACTAGTTTTGATTCTTTCATTTTGAATGTCATCAATACTTCCTTGATGTATTTGGATTGAGTAATGTAGATTCCTTCATCCTATTGTAAAATTTGTAATCCAAGAAAAAATTTGATCTCTCCAAACATTGACATTTCAAATTCTTTCCTCATTTCATCAGCAAATAATTTGCATAAGTTATCATTACCTCCAAATATAATATCATCAATAAAAAATTCAGAAATAAGGGTCTTATCATTATTTCCTCCTTTCAAATACAAATTATTGTTATCACTTGTTCTATCAAATCCAATACTGATAAGATAGGAATGTAGTCTTTCATACCATGCTCTTGGTGCTTGTTTCAGTCCATATAATGCTTTGTGTAACTTACATACCATGCTTTTATGAGTAGGATCAACAAAACCTTTAGGATGTTCAATGTATACCTCTTCTTCCATTATTCCATTTAGAAATGCAGATTTAACATCCATCTAATATACTTTGAATCCTTTGTATGTAGCATAAGAAATTAGTATTGTAACTCCAAGTCTAGCAATGGGTCCAAAAGTTTCACCATAGTCAATACCTTCTTCTTGTGCATACCTTTTGCATACTAGTCTTGCTTTATTTCTGGTTACATCTCCATTCTCATTCAATTTGTTTCTAAATATCCATTTGGTGTCAATTACATTCTTATCACTCAGTCTCGGTACTAAAGTCCATGTTTTTTTTTTTTTGTATTTGCTCAATTTCTTCATTCATTGCATTAATCCATTCTTCATTTTCAAGTGCATCTCTAACAGTTTTAGGTTCAAACTCACAAATAAAAAATGTGTTTTTATTCAACTTACTTCATGTCATCATGCCATCTCTTATATCTCCAATAATCTAATTCTGTGGATGATGTCTTCTTACATAAATTGTAAGTACATGATCAATTATTTGTTCTTCATTGTGTTCTCCAGTTGGTATATCATGATTTTCAATTGCAACCTCTTCCTGATTCTTGGTTGGTGCATCTTGATGCTCGGTAACATTACCTTGTTTCTTAGTAATGTTAGGTATTTTCTTGGGCAAAGTGTCAGGTTCCTCAATGTAAAAAAAATCTACCATAGTCTTTAGGTTCTCTTTTGATTTCCTCATCATTCTTCTCAGAAAATTCACCAACTCTTACATTTGCACTTTCAATGATCTTGTTAGAAGACTTGTTCAAACATTTATAAGCTTTTCTCTTAGTAGGATATCCTAGAAATATTCCTTCATCACCCTTTGAGTCAAATTTTCCATTTCTATCATCTTTCAAAGTATAGCACCGACTTCCAAATATTCTAAAATAACTCACATTAGATGTATAACCATACCATATTTCATAAGGTGTCTTGTTTGTATCTTTCTTCAATTGTACTCCTTTTAATGTGTATATAATAGTACTAATAGATTCCCTCTGGTATACTTGTGCAACATTCTTTTCAATCATCAGTGTTCTGGAAAAATCCACAATTGATCTATTTCTTCTTTCAACAATCCCATTCTACTGAGGTATTCTCGGTGCAAAGACCTGTCTCTTAAATCCATACTCATTACAAAAGTTAGTGAACTCATCATAAATAAATTCACCTCCTCTGTTAGATCTTAAACATTTTATTTCTTTACCACTTTCTTTTTCCACTTTAGCTTTGTACCATTTGAACATCTTAAATGCTTCAAATTTTTATTTTAAGAACATAACAACCATCATTCTAGAGTAGTCATCAAAAAATAAAATAAAGTATCGGTCACCTTAATAACTCTGTGTTCTCATTGTCCCACATAGGTCTATATGAACTAACTCTAAAATATTAAATTTTTTCTCTTAAAACTAGATTTTGACATCTTTCCCATTTGACTATTCTTGCACATAACATGGTTAGGTTTAGATAATCTTGGTAAGCCTCTTAATTTTATTTTCTTACTGATCTTAACCATGTTGTCAAAGTTTACATGACATAGCCTCTTATGCCACAACCATATATCTTCATTCTTAGCCAACAAACAAGTAGTTTCAGCAGTGTCAAGATAGAATAGATTACCTTTTGATTGTTCTCCAGTGCCGATCAACTTTCTTGTTTCATCATAGATTATAGGTTTTCTATTTTCAAATGCAACTCGATGACCTGTGTTATTCAAATGTGAAACACCCAACTAAAGACATATTTTGCCATTAGTATGCAAAGGAAAATAGTTTTGAAACCATCGGTAACACCAACACCGAAATATAGGTTTAATGCAACCCGACAGACAACTTCACAAGGGAACCCGAAAATGAAGTTTATAGTGTCACCCGATAGTGCAGGTTATAATGTTAACTAATGATACAGTTTACAAGTGCAACCCAAAAATGTTGAAGTGGAACCCGAGGTGTAAACCGATAGAGTAACCTGATAGAGTAACCTGACAGAGGAACCCGACTGACAGTTCATAGAGGAACCCGACAGGAAGACTATAGAGCAACCCGAGCACCAGTCTACCAAGAGACAATTATAAATCTCAAGAAATGTGGATCTAACTTCCACGTCAGATAAAACACTTGTGTTTTATATTTAGCTTTTTGATTAACTTTAAATCCATTTCTTGAGGGACAAGCAATGTAATTGTAATTGTTTTAATCAGTCTAACTGATTAGAAATATGCAAACTAGGAGATCAAGGTCAAGTTGTAAACCTTTGATCATAGAGTTATCATTCTTATGCGTGAAACTCATTTAGGGAAAACTCATTGTATAAATAAATGTGTAATAAATTAGAACATATAGATGTGATGATGATTTTAGCCACATACACTTCTATGGATTAGAGACAGTGTTTTATGCAGAAGAACAACCAAAGATGCAATCAGTTATCAAGATCAAGATTCAAGGCTACCGAGCAGAATAGAGGTATTGATCAGTCACTATAGGTGATATATTATATTGTGAACTTTAATGGATCTATAATCAGAAATTCTAGATTGCATATACTCAAGTCAATGAATATTTTTGACTACATTCTAACAAGTGTAGCAAATAGAATAAATCCTTTGAGAAGGTAGATTTAACAATCCTTTGTAAATCTCTTAACTAAGTGTACACTAAACAATGTTTCTAAAGCTCTTAACAGAGTAGACCTTAACCAGTCTCTACATGTTACTCCTAACAGGGTAAGATCATAAAAAGTGATCAAACTTGTAAGCCTTAACTGACCCCTTCCATTCTGTAGATAGTGAAGTTTTGTGGGTTTCATCCCCACCATAGTTTTTACCTTCTAACAGGGGTTTTTTGCGTTACCAAATCTTGTGTCATGTGTCAATACATTTCATGAATGTTTCTATAAATGCTTACATGCTAATTGAGTTTATGATTTGATATAACATACACAAAGATATAATAACACATATGGTTGGTAATACAATTGATTACTAAAATGATTAAGGTTAAGTGATAAAAGTTTTAAGGGTATTGATTCACCCCTCCCCTCTCAGTACACACCATTCCATTATTTCCAAAAATTGGTATCAGAGCTAAATCTCTTATATTTGGAAAAGTTTAAAAGAATTAAGAGAAACAATAATAGAATGGAAAGGTATAAGCTAGACAAGAGTGTTTAGAATCAGAAGTTAGAGATACATATCTTCTATGAGAAATATAAAGAAGCTAGAATCCAGATAAGATAGTTACTGGATGAAAGAAAGGTTATGACATCTCATTATAATGAAATAGACTATCACGAAGAAGAAATACCTGATTTATTTGAGTCGTCAGGATCTACATCTAGCAATACATCATACACATCTGAAGGAAGCATTACAAGCCTAAATGAAATCAATCAACATCTAGCTGGAAAACTAAAATCACTGCAAATCGGTCAAGAAACACAGATGGTAAGAATGATTGAGGTTATGAATAATGCTAGACAAGTTGAACAAGAAATAACATTAGCTATTGATGACAGGAGGAAGATCACTAAAAAGATACAAGAGAAAGAATAAGAAATACAAAGACTTACTGAACATCATCATGAGATCACCAATCATATTATTCTTATAAGTTAGGAGGAAAACCAAATGAACATAGAACTAAATGGAAAGCTGGAAGCTATTGGTGAGCTTAGAGAAGAAAATGAAAGATTGAAGCATGAAGTAAGAATTCAGCAACAACACAATGATATGATCAAGAGAGCTTAAGAAAGTACCAAAAGGATGAATGAATTATGGATGGACAAAGAAGAGTCAACAACAATACCGGATTAGGGTATAGCGAGAATGGAGAATCACCCTACCAAGATGATCCAAAGAATGTCTACACAAATCCAAGACCAAGAAACAAGTCATGCAATCACTGTGGAAAACCAAGCCACACATCAAATGTTTGCAGGAGCAAAATAAAAGGTATTCCTAAATCCACATCTTCATTCATAGGAAATTGTTATAATTGTAACAAGAAAGGAAATAAAGCATATGAATGTAAATCTGAGGTAAAACAACCAAAGAAGGAAACCTACATGGAAAAATATTTTCCTACTTGCAAAATGCATGGGCGCACATCTCTTGAATGTAGGAAGAAGAAAAAGCAAGCATGGAAGACAAAAGATCAAGAAAATTCTTATCAAGCAAAAAGATTCGGTAACTCATATGTTTGGGATTACAATACATGGAAAAACTACATAACATGTGGTAGATAGTGATACATAGCAGAAAACTGCATGAGAAAATGGATGAGAAAGTCTAGGAGCCAGACTAACCCTAGAATGGTATGCATAGACTGTCATAAAATTGGTCATCTAAACAAGGACTGTAGCAACTGAGTGACAAAGACAAGCACTTTTGCCAATGGAAACACCATTAAAGACATTAAGAAGATGAGAAACAAAATGTGGAGGAAAGCTACAAACACTGATGATGCTGGACCAAGCAATACAGTTGGTGAGACCTTATCCAATAGATCTAGTGACATCACCACCCCCACCTAAGATGAAAAAGTAAGTATGGAACTACACTATACTAAGTTATACTTTACATTAGTTTGATTATACATAGTTATAATGCCAAACTAACATGATTAAAATGCACAATGGTGTTACTTGTTATGAATCTGTGAATGCAATCCCGTCAGTTAATACATACCGAGAATCATCGGTGTACATGTGAAAGCCAAGTTAAACAATGTAATTCAAGACTTGTCGATAACAATTGGTAAAATGCATTGTTGTCTTTGCCATATACCGAGATCCATCGGTGAACATGTAAAAAGTTAAATGATTTGACACTTGCCCCGAGCAACACATTTTCACCGAAAATAAAGTTGGCATGTCACCCGAGCGACTCCATCTTTGACACCCAACAAGTAGGTGAAGCATTAATGATGCCACTTAGGGAACCATCTATAAAAATATGATGGAGACTTCATTTCATTCACCAACAATTTAGAGTGAAGAAGCAAAGTGAAGAAGAGCATAGAGCAACCAGATTGCAGAAGCGTTTAACCAACATATTCACAACATTCAAATGAAATCACAACAACTTTCAGAAGGCTAAGTAAGTAACATCACCAAGCTCACTATTTGTTTTATGGAAAAAGCCCTAAAGTTATCAGAAGTGATGAAAAGCACTTCACGAGTTTCCAAGATCAAGAACGCCAAAGAGAAGAAGGTTAATCTGATCAAGAACTCCACTTGTGAAGAACCTAAGTACAAAATATGTCCAGAGGTTACTTCACAACCCGATGACACTAGAGCATTTTTGGGAATACCACCTAGGGTTTTACTGATTGAGGATGTCCATTCATACATACATTGCAAGATCGCTGAGATAAGAGATCTTGAGGTTAATCAAGCTTACAAGAAGCTTTGCAAAGATAAAACCATCAAGGACGAACACAAACACATTGAGGTTAAAGGGCTCATAAATGCCCTAATATTCCTGAAGGAATTTAAAACCAAGTGGATTCAGATAGTACTGAGCATAGTGCATGACGAAAAGATGTGGCTCGACGAGCCAAAATTGATCACTAGGGATGTGATACATGTAGTGACCGGTTATTCTATAATCAACAAGGAAAAAGTACTCAAAAACCCTCCTTGCCAAGACATAGAAAAGAATATAGGTGAAAAATGGGATGGAAGAGGATTGAGGGTAAATTCAATCAAAGATCTTGAAATGAAATTTGGTGCATGTTTGCTGGGATACAAAATATTCCAAGCTAGCAAGATGAACAACATTGCATGTGGAGAAGTTGACACTACCCACAAGATTGTAAAGAAGGGTCTACAATTAGATCTATCTGAGCTTCTAATGAAGCAGTTAGATGAGAACTTGAGCACAATTAGATTTGCAAAGTCCAACTCATGTAAGTTCGTATCACTTCTAATGTGCATGTTTTTCTACTTCAAGTCTTCTTTCCATCTATCGGTAATATCAACTGGGCTACTACCCGACCAGTGACAATTCAAAAAGTGAATTCATCAAGTCATTAGGTGACAAATTTACATTAGTTATGGATGAATACTTCACTAGATTTAAGGATAGGATGCAAAAAATGATGAGGATACCAGAACAACTAGTAGAAAAATATAAGACTAATATTTGCTTTATGGTGGATACCGATAACACCTTTATCAAACCAACTATACCGAGGACAACATGGTTAGCACCACTTGACTATAAGGGACCAACATAGATCAAGCCACCAATGCTATTGAAGAATTGATAAATGAACCATTGGACAAGTCATTGTTAGATTTGATGAAGATCAAATCTTCCCAAGAAACCTGCATGCAAGACTGTCACGAAGTAGAAGCAAAAGACAGAAGAGAAAGAAGGCAGCTATGGAGGCCAAAAATCCAGAGACATCATGTGCAACAGAAAACAATATATTAACAATATGTTTCTATCAATTACAATCTGATGTAAAACTCTGTGAAAATAAACTAAGAGGTGAGTCCTTATAAAGGAATCACGAAACCCTAAAAGGGAAACCCTAAGGTTAGCTGAAGAAAACTAGAGTGAATAGGAAAGTTACTAATTAGATCATAATGATTTAATTTAGTAACCCGATAGACTATTACT
>MU226531.1:791648-807351 GCA_018584345.1 Thuja plicata
GAGCATACAAGCTCAGAAGTCAGAAAGAAGAGTGAGCTATGAAATCAGAAGAAGAGATCCCAGGACCTGTAGAACCAAGCAATCCACCAGAGTGCATAAACTGCCAAACTCAGAGGAGAGAAAACTTGGAGCAAAATCTAAAAAAAAGAACCCTTCAAATGAATAGTACACTGAACTAGCTTTTTGATGATATCTCGTTTGCCAAAAATGGAGTCCAGATGAGCCAGATATGACTCCCGGAAGGCAAAAAAAGACATCTGACTTCAACAGAAAAAATCGCTATCAAAATAGTGGAACCCAAAAACCTAACCTCCCTCATTGGAAAGTGCTCGAAAAGAGCTTTCCGACGGTATATGGAAGTCAGAAAAAGAGCCCTGTATGCTCAAGATAGAGCAAAAAAGGCCCAGGTACCCCCCAAAAATCAAAAAAGGTTACATGTGAGCCCCAGGGGCTAAAAAATTTGGGCCCCCGGGCGCATGGCGTGCGCCGGGGGCTGGGCCGCAGCCCTTGGTTTCCATAGGACCGTCTGCCAGGCATCATAGGCCCACGAGGGCTGAAAGTGGACCCGCCACTGGGCGGAGCGGTGGCCGCCGGTGGAGCGGGGTTTGGGCGGCGGGGGCCGCGGATCACCGAGCGGGGCGGCGGGGCTGGGAGGCGGCGGGGGTGCCCGGTGGCAGCGCGGAGGCGGTGGAGAGCCACGGGAGGCGGTGTGGCAGGGAGCCGGGCCGGCCATCGACCGGTGGCGGTGGAGCGCCGGTGGCCCGGCGGTGGCACGGCGTAAACAACACTGCGCGCGCTGTGCAAAAATGCCGAAACACATAAAAAATGTATTTTTTTTGAAATTTTTTGCCTCGGTTTTTGTGTCGTACGGCACAAAAACCAATTTTTTTTTGCCTCAGAGCCCAGTAGTCCAAAATGGATGAATTTTATATCGTTTCTGGGGTTTTGGGGTCCTCTGAGCTCAATGGCAATGTCCGTTTGAGCCCAAAGTGACCATAACCAAAGCCTGCCCCTGAAACACAATAAAAAACATTAGAAAAACTCTGAAATCCTCTGTGACTAAAAATGCTTCAACAAAACATGAACAAAAACCAGCAGGAGAGCTCTGATACCATGTTAGATTTGATGAAGATCAAATCTTCCCAAGAAACCTGCATGCAAGACTGTCATGAAGTAGAAGCAAAAGACAGAAGAGAAAGAAGGCAGCTATGGAGGCCAAAAATCCAGAGACATCGTGTGCAATAGAAAACAATATATTAACAATATATTTCTATCAATTACAATCTAATGTAAAACTCTGTGAAAATAAACTAAGAGGTGAGTCCTTATAAAGGAATCACAAAACCCTAAAAGGGAAACCCTAAGGTTAGCTGAAGAAAACTAGAGTGAATAGGAAAGTTACTAATTAGATCATAATGATTTAATTTAGTAACCCGATAGACTATTACTCTAACAATCATAACCAAGGTTTGGAACCTATGAGGAAGCCAAGGAAAGAATTAAAACATGCTTAGTTGTGAAGAAAAATGATAGAAAGAAAGATTAAATGGTAAAGACACTCAAGAAAAAGTTGTCGGTAGATGATAAAGAGTCAGAACAAAAGGATGACACCATGGGACAGTCACCTGTCAATGAAGAAGAACATTTGAGTGACTCCGAATCTACAAAGTCTGATGCACCACCACCACCTGAAAAGAAACCAAGGACTACAACTGCATCAAGGACTAGAAGTCAGACAACAAAAGATGCAACTTCATCACTGGTAAAGAAAGGACAAGTGAGGACTTACAAAAGGAAGCCTCAAAATGGGAAACAGGCACTAATGAAAAGAAGAAGACTAATAAGCAATAAGGAAGATATTGAAGACACTGAATAGGAAGAACAACTTGTTAAGAACCAACTTCCTACTACAATTGATGAGGTATGTGCATCAATGATCAAGGCAGGGTCAATAACTGACCCCAAGATTAGAAAATGGCTAACTCTGGATCCCAAGGATCAAAACAAGATAGAGGAAGCAATCATCACAAAAATGTGTATATTTAAATATATACCATTACAGTTTGAAAGGAAAATGCCACAAGAAATTCTTGACAGACTATTGACAAGGTGGAAATTCACATTGAATTCAGAAAAAACAGATAAGGGAAAGAACCCTAGTTTCTGTTATGCCACCTGAGTCCAAAATGGAGGAAATTGACAAAATGATGAAGTTACATTCAAAAAGGTTCTCAACAAAATTGAGATCTTACAAAGTGCTATAGGGGAACTTCATTGAGATTGAAAAAGAAAGTGAGGATACTTGGAGAAAATCCCTCGATATACCTAAAAAGTACACAAGCCCCAAGAGAGAATTAGAACTCACCGACAAGTGTCACAATGAAGAAACAAAGGATATATCAAGCCTAGAGAACATTCTGATAAATGATAATGAGGATGCCACTCAAATTGAATTAAACACATAAATAAGCAAGGCAATGGATGACATTCCTCATATTCTACAATCATTAGGGGATACTGCAGATGATACAATCAAAGATACAAATATCATTGATATCACAAGAGATGATACTGTAGATGAGGTAAAGGCAGATGAAGATGTTACTGTTATCTCTGAGTAGCCCAAGGAATAAGATACAACTACAGATGCTGCATAGGTGAATATACCAGGCCAAATTCCATTATTGATACAGGCTATCAATATCATCTCCCAAAAGGAGAAGTCACCCAAGCCTGATGTAAGAATACCCGAGGATAAGGGTGAAGAGGAACAAAATGTAACAAATGATGAGAAAAATGTAACAAATGAAGCACAAAAAGAAATAGATGGAGAAAAAAAGAAAATAAAGGTAAAGAAGAGAAACAAGGTGATGCCACTCCTAAGGATATCAAAGGAGATGTTGCAGAAAAGGCTAAGGTTGATGTGGAGACATCTAGTCCCAACTAACACGTAGACACCGAGCAGTAGGATATATTTACACATACTCCAAAGCCTTCACCAAGCACATCGGACCAAGCAAAGGAACTTGCTATGGTATTGCATACATGTCCCTCCACAACTCTATCTAAGAAGAAGAAGAAGAATAAGAATCTAGTTACATTGGATGATATTATTGAGATACCATCCTGTGATCCAAGGACATTGGATACAGAGGCCCTTACAAAGTATGTTTAACTTTCTAAAAGAAAAGATATCCAAGATAAGATTAAGAAGGAGACAAAGGACACTCAGGTACTTGAAGCAACCAATGAAATACTACAACAGATTATACCTAATACAGACATTGATCAAAATGATTCAATCAAGCCATTCTTTCTGAAGCCATTACATCATAGAATGTAGATGTAGAGAAGGCCATATAAGAACATGCAAAACAAAAGTACCAGTACAAATTGACAGAGAAAATCAACCAAGAAGTGGCCCAGAACAAGGTAAAGCTGTCTGAAATAGTAAATGAATTAGAACCAATCATTTCATAAGCTATCACCTTAATTCAGAAGTTAAGCACATTAGAGCACTTCACTAAGGAAATTAGTGAAAAGATTGCAAAGATAGATGCAGATCTTACTGATTCTCAAAGTCTCTCAACAACTGACAATGCAATCAAGTTGCATTATGAAAAGGTAATGGAAGAAAATAAGTTGAGACTTCAGATTCAAGAGGTAGAATCAAAATTCAGAGATGAGGTAACTGAGCTACAGGCTCTACTACTACCAAATCTTATACTACTGCAACAACATATGACTACGGCCAAACAATTGATAGCCACCTCAGAGATGTCTATCACCGACAACATCTATGATATGTACGCAAGGCTTAAATTGGATCAAATGGACCTGGAACACCTACAAAAAAAATGGAAGACATGAACAAATCCCATTCCCACATTTTTGACAAGTTGTAAGTAATTACACCTTTGCCCTTAATATAAAAAAATGGGGAAAATGATATGAATAGAGGGGGAAAATGATATGATAAAAGGGGAAGATAATGTGAAAAGGGAGAATAGTATAAATGAAAGTGTACATACATATGTAGACCTTATGGAAAGACATATTATCAATTAGTGTCAAAACACTTAGTCATCTAGTATCGACCGAGCCAACAAGCATTATGCAAAGTCCCGAGTGATCAGTGTTTCCTGAGTAATCAACATTTCCTGAGTGACCAGCATCACTTTAGTGGTTAGTATGACCTGAGTGATTTGCAGTATCGCCCGAGTGAAAGTTTATCACCCGAGTAGACTTCTGGACCTGAGTGACAGTTTGAAGCCGATCTTGCATATATTGTTAAATATTATTTTGTTTATTGCAAGCCGACTTACAGAGTTATTTGTTTGGATAAAGATATATATGTAAGATAGTTTGTTTTATCCAAAATAAGTATGTATGGTGTATATGTACGAAATGTATGTATATGTATAAGACATGCGAATGGTAGTTTGATTAAAGAGAAAAAGTATTCAGGACAACAAAGTCTCATCTATCACATTCAGGTGATAAATTATATTTAGAAGGATCTTATTCAACAATCCTAGTTGCATAGAGCAGATCATCAAATGGTTCATTCTCACAGGTGGATCAGCAACATCCTTTAAGGTGGATCTAACAATCTTTTCTCTAAATCTCTTAACAGAGTTTCATTACTCATTGTATTGTATAAAATCCTTTAATAAGGTGGACTTAACAGTCCTTTCTATGCCCCTAACAGGGCAGACCATCAGAAATGGTCATTGTAAGCTCTAATAGGCTAAATTTATACTACAGTACTAAATCTTGTGGGTATCATCCCCACCCCAGTTTTACTTTCTTTTGGAAGGTTTCTGGGTAACCAAATATTGTGTTATGTGTAGTGAACGATTCTTTACTTTCAAGTTCTATGCATGAAAAAAAAAAGGTAATCTAATTGTGGATTAAAAGGATTAAGTTTTATTGGTTCCTAATTCACCCCCCCCCTTAGTCACTGGGCACATCATATATTTTCAACAATTGGTATCAGAGTAGTGGTTCTCTTATCAAAAGTTTAACAACTTGAGAAAAGATCAAAGGCTTTGGAAACATACAGACTGGAGAAAGCCACTTAGAATGAAAATATAGATCTTAAAGTGGCCATGGATCAGATCATGAAACTTAAGGAGCAACTCTCTCTTTCCCTGAAAAGAAGAAAATAATTAGCAGTGTAGATGAATGAAAAGAACTACATAGAAGAAAGAATTGAAGACTTTTGCAAGGACAGGAGTTCTGAAGAAGTTGATGCAGCCATTGAAGACTTACTTACAAAGAATCTCACTTTACATGAAGAAGTCAGAAAGTTGAAAAGAGAACAAGAAATTCACTCAATCATAATATGTTAAGTCATGGAACTAAAGAACAAAGCAGAAGATGACAGAAATATAGCACAAGAAGATAAAAGACTGCTAAGTACAAGATTAGAGGAAAAATAAAATGAAATCCAACACTTGTCACTTCAGCAAACTGATTTGGTAAGTCAACTCAACAAAGCAACATAGGAAGTTGTCAATCTAAGAAAAAAAAATGAAAGTCTGCAGAATGATCTCAATACTAAAAAGCAAACAAATGAAAATATGATGAATTCACAAAATAGGATGGATCAGGCAACAAAATTCAGACATCATGGACAAACTAGATTAGGTTATACTAAACAAGGTGAATCCTCACAGTAATGAGCTCAAAGGAACAACAAGCCTACATGCAATCATTGTGGTAAGTTAGGGCATACATCAAATAAATGTTGGAGCAATGGAAAGTCAAAATTTAATGGTAAATGCTACATTTTTAACAAACATGGATATAGAGCAAGTGAGTGCAAAGAGAAACCTAAGTTTGAAGGAAAATGCTGCAAGTGAAACAAACAAGGTCATAGATCTTTCGAGTGCAGAACTAGGAATTGGAATCCTGCTGAACAATTAGCCAAGGTAATTTTTGGCTGGAATTACAACACATGGTACAAATGTTGTCATTGTGGTGAATATGGACACATTGGTGCAAACTATATGAAGACTCACTTTAGAAAAAGGGATCCTACTAAGAGATGTTATGTGTGCAAGCAACTCGGTCATCTAAGCAAGAATTGTATGAACAGAGAAAAAGTTGAAACTGGTTTTGAGAATTGAAAAGCCAAAGTCTCATAAATCAAAACTCAAATGAGCAAACAATGGGTAAGTAAATCCTTAGATAATTTATATCAAAGCAATGAAGGAGCTAATGACACCCTAAATAGTGAGCTAGGTGGATCTACCATTACAGAATAGGAATGTAAGGAGATGACTAGAACTATGCAATACAAGCCATAATACATCAATTCCAGATAAGCTAGCAAGACCAAATCCACATATTGATGCATGAGGACATATTATAGCTCTACCCGAGTTAGAATGTTAGTAACACCCAAGCTACTCTAGCTTAACCGAGCTGAGTTGGGCAATATTAATAATTGGAAAGTTGGTTTCACCCAAGCTTCCGAGTGAATCTTGGAGAAACACCCGAGTCATGCCAACTACTATGTACAGAGAATTTAATGAAATACTCTAACGGTTGAAAATATTTTAAAAATGAAGGGTTGTAAATATTATTGCTTATAAAGTTTTTAGTTTACAAATTAATTCTGAGCCCTAGAGATAGAGTGCAAATTTGTGATTGAAAGAAAAGTTTGATCATTTCGTCTGAATAATATGGCATCCACTTCTAGTAGCAATGTCAAGAAAGGTTCTGAGATGTTGGTAAGGAATGCAATTTGTGATCCTCCAGTGTTTAAGCTTAATCCAGCAATTGTCAAGGAGATAGACCCAATGGGAGCTCATTCCCTGATTCCTCTGAAAGTGTTACTGGTTAAGGACATCCAAAGCTTCTATCACTGCAACATACATGATCTTGGAACCATTGAGATGAATAAGGCATATGATGAATTATATACAAATGGGATTTTGAAGCCTGAGCATAAGCACCTCAAAACCAATGGTTTGACACACATCATGCACATACCGAGGGATTTCCAGAAAAAATGGATGAGATATGTTCTTAGCCATGTCCATGACATGCACCTATGGTTGGAACATCCTATGAAGATCACAAAGTAGATAATTCACTGTGTCACTGGATTCCCTATGCTAGAAAAGCTGAAAGCTACCAAAACCCTAACTCGAGATGACCTAGCTGAGTTAACTCTTACTAAGTGGGATGGAAGAGGCATGAGAATTAATGGAGTAACTGATATGGAATTGAAATTTGACATTCATGTTATAGCCCACAAGATATACAGTTCAAGCAGACCTAACAGTGTTCCATGTGAAGCTGTTAACCTAGCATGCAAAGTGGTGAAAAAGAATCTGGTATTTGATCTAGCAGAATTAAAGCTCATCTAGTTGAGAAAGAATATGGAAAGCATCTGAGTATCCAAATATAATTCATGTAAGTTTGGCTCTCTACTAATCTGCATACTCTTTTATGTTGAAAATTTCTTTCCCTCCAAGGGTACAATAGCATGGAAGAAGGATAGACCAATAATCCATCAGATTAATGAATTCATAGATGAGTTAGGAGATAAATTTGATAACATTATGGATGGATACTTTGAGAATTTCAAACAGAAGATGCAGAGGAGGTACAAAATTCCCAAACAACTAGTTGAATATTACAAAGATGAAATATGTTTCCTAGTTGATTGTGATAAGGTTTATATACAAGTAGCAAAGCCTAGGGTTGCATGGGTAAAACCCCTGTCATATGAAGTCAACAAAGATGACACAAGAGATATCATAGAGGCTCCTGTAAATGAACATGCCAATCCAAAGGCACCATACTTTGGAACATATGAGGAAGCAAAGAGCAAGATATATTTCGAGATTGAGATTCCCAAGATATTGAAAAGAGGAAAGAAGAGGCTTGATACATTTAAGAAAAAGTATGGCAAGACCTCCGACTCTCTTGCCATCTCTGAGAGTAAAGAGGATATAGTTAAAACATAGGATGTTGAATCTGAAGAAGAAAAGGAAGGGACTGATATTGAACCTTCTCAGAAGAAGAGGAAGGAAACACCCAAACAGAAAAAGGCAAAAGGCACTACCCTTGTTATCACCATGAGAAGATCAAGGAGAAAACTTATACTAGGTAAAGATGAGGATGATGATGACGAAGTTGATATTGTGGTTTTCATGAAACCAACACCCACACTTGATTAGAAGATTGAAGAACTAAAAGAAGGAAGAGCTATGAGTTCTTTGAAGTCACTGAATTATGCTTCTAGGACTAAGGAAGAAAAGAAGAAGATTGAAGAAGCAGTGGTGGAGAAGATGGGAAAATGGAAATATGACCCCTCCAAGCTGAAGATTTATATGACTAAAGACCTATTCAAGGAAGTCTCCATTCCCTAGAACAATGCAGTCCAAACTAAAATTGACATAAGGGAACAAACATTGAAGCAAGTTTTTCCTGCAATGAAGGGCAAAGAAGTAAAAGAGGTCTTGAAAAAATATCAAAATAATCACACCCCTAGATTCAGGGCATTCCAAATATTGAACAAAAACATAAAAGATGTAGTTCAGTGTGCCACATTAGTGTGGAAATAAATATTTGAGATAAAAGAAGATAATGAGGCAGAAGTACTGAGTACAGACCCTCCTGAATAGGTAAATGATGATACATTACCCGAGGTATAGACTATTGAAGAGTCCAATGTTGAGTAGATTGCAGTTGAGGTAATGAAATCATTACCCCAATCCCCTATCTAGAATATAGTACCTCTAAGCAAGGACAAGGTTGTAGAATCCACATATGAACAAGTAGTAACCGAGAAACATGCTCCACTTACTACTAAGCCAAGCATACCCAAGTCATAGAAAGACAAGGTAGATATTTCTACTGCCAGTATTGACTCATTAGTTAAAATTGATTCAATAATTAGTACTGTAAAGGTCAATGACCTAATTGGAATGAATACTGAAGAAAAGGATGAGGAAGGTAGAGGTAAGGAAATTGTTCCTTCACCAAGTCCTAAGATAAAAGGAAAAGAAAAAGTAGTAATTACTGATGAGATAGATCTTGATAAAGAAATTGTGATTCCAAATTGGGATCAATCCAACTTATCTATAGAGAAAATGCATATTTTGGAGAACTGTGGAAGAAAAGAGATACACAACAGAAGCTCTGAAAAGAAAGATAGAGGAATAAAGTACTTGAATATGTCAAAGACATATTTGCAGATGTATTGTAGATTGAAGTCAATGAGAGTGACTCAATAATGGACCAAATTGTTGACATTGTCCACAAGTTCAACACAGATATGAATGGTCAAGAGAAGTTACTCGAGAAAGAAAAGAAGAAATTTGAGAACAAGGTTCTAGAAAACATTGCAAAGAAGATTGAAATTGACTAGGTGCAACTTACCAATATCATTAGCACTCTAGAAACCCCTGTGACTAATGTGGTAGCACTATTTTTAAAGTTGAGTGACACCTCTAACTTTATTATGGAGATCAAGAACAAGATAGTGAAGATTCATGCAGACATGAAGGAAAGTGCAAGGCAGTTAGCACTTGACCTGAGCACTAGTTCAACTTACTTCATGAAGATCAAGTATCTTACTGATCTACATGATGAATTGTTGAGAGAAGAAGCAAGAACTAGAGAATCACTTACAACAATCCAGAGCCAACTCCTACCACACATGGATGGAATGTAGAAACACATAACACATGCAAAGACACTTATTCATGACAATAATTTCTCAGTTGCCAAGCTAATGATAGAGTTGTCTACAGAGCTACAAATTGAATTGCACATCTTGAAGGTGCTACAGGACAATTGGGAAAACACTTTTTCTCAGATTTTGAAGGTACATAGTGATTTCCTATCCTACTTTGGAATAACCTTGTAAATATAACTTTTGGAATTTTTGTCAAAAACAAGGGGGAAATATCATTATATTGTAATAAAGGAGAAATATCATTGAGGAAACACATGTACAGTGAAAAATGTAGAAAATATACTTTACAAAAACAATTTTTGAAAAACACAAAAACAGAGTCAGTTAGACCTGAGCAGCAGAAGCAGTGTCAAAACCCGAGAAAAAAGTAAGGGGGAGTTTTGACATATCAAACAAAGAATTCAATGATAAGTGTTTTTGTCACTAATGCCAAAGGGGGAGATTGTAGACCTTATGGAAAGACATATTGTCAATTAGTGTCAAAACACTTAGTCATCTAGTATCGACCGAGCCAACAAGCATTATGCAAAGTCCTGAGTTATTAGTGTTGCCCGAGTAATCAACATTGCCTGAGTGACCAACATCACCTGAGTGATCACTATAACCTGAGTGATTTGCAGTATCACCCGAGTGACAATTTATCACCCGAGTAGACTTCTGCACCCGAGTGATAGTTTGAAGCCGACCTTGCATATATTGTTAAATATCATTTTGTTTATTGCAAGCCAACTTACAGAGTTATTTGTTTGGATAAAGATATATATGTAAGATAGTTTGTTTTATCCAAAAGAAGTATGTATGGTGTATATGTATGAAATATATGTATATATATAAGATATGCGAATGGTAGTTTGATTAAAGAGCAAAAGTATTCAGGACAACAGATTCTTATCTATCACATTCAGGTGATCAGTTATATTCAGAAGGATCTTCTTCAACAATCATAGTTGTATAGAGCAGATCATAAACTGGTTCATTCTCAAAGGTAGATTAGAAAAATCCTTTAACAGTCCTTTCTTTAAATCTCTTAACAGAGTTGCATTACTCATTGTATTGTATAAAATCATTTAACAAGGTGGACTTAATAGTCCTTTCTATGCTCCTAACATGGCAGACCATCAAAAATGGTCATTGTAAGCTCTAACAGGATAAATTTATACTGTATTACTAAATCTTGTGGGTATCATCCCCACCCCAATTTTACTTTCTTTTGGAAGGTTTCTGGGTAACCAAATATTGTGTTATGTGTTGTGAATGATTCTTTACTTTCAAGTTCTATGCATGCAAACAAATAAGTTAATCTAATTATGGATTAAAAGGATTAAGTTTTATTTGTTCCTAATTCACCCCCCTGTCAGTCATTGGGCACATCATATATTTCCAACAATATATACATATACTATACCGACATATACATAGGGGGAGTCATAATGACAAGGTGAACACATGGTGTACATACTACACATTTTAGTATTTTGCACATATAAGTTTTTGATACTAATGTCAAAGGGGGAGATTGAAGACATATTTTTCCATTAGTATGCAAAGGAAAACAATTTTGAAACCATCGGTAACACCAAACCAAAAGACAAGTTTAATGCAACCCGACAGACAACTTTACAAGGGAACCTGACAATGAATTTTATAGTGTAACCTGACAGTGCAGGTTACAATGTAAACCGAAAACACAGTTTACAAGTGCAACCAAAAAATGTTGAAGTGGAACCCAAAAGTGTACCCCGACAGAGTAACCCAACAGAGGAACCTGACAGATAGTTCACAGAGGAACCCGATAGGAAGACTACAGAGAAACCTGAGCACCAGTCTACCAAGAGACAGTTATAAATCTTGAGAAATGTGGATCTGACTTCCACGTTAGATAAAACACTTGTGTTTTATATTTAGCTTTTTGATCAACTTTTAATCTATTTCTTGAGGGACAAACAATGTAATTATAATTGTTTTAATCAGTCTAACTAATTAGAAACATGCAAACTAGGAGATCAAGGTCAAGTTGTAAACCTTTGATCATAGAGTTATCATTGTTATATGTGAAACTCATTGTATAAATAGATGTGCAATCAATCTGAACATATAGACGTGATGATGATTGTAGCCACAAACACTTCTATGGATTAGAGACAAAGTTTTATGTAGAAGAACAACCAAAGATGAAATCAGTTATCAAGAACAAGATTCAAGGCTACCGAGCATAACAAAGGTATTGATCAGTCACTATAGGTGATACATTATATTGTGAACTTTAATGGATTTGTAATCAACAATTCAAGATTGCATATACTCAGGTCAATGAATATTTTTGACTACATTCTAACAAGTGTAGAAAATAGAATAAATCCTTTGAGAAGGTGGATTTAACAATCCTTTGTAAATCTCTTAACCCAGTGCACACTAAACAGTGTTGCTAAAGCTCTTAATAGAGTAGACCTTAACCAGTCTCTACATGTTACTCCTAATAGGTTAAGATCATCAGAAGTGATCAAACTTGTAAGCCTTAACTGACCCCTTCCATTCTGCAGATAGTGAAGTTTTGTGGGTTTTATCCCCACCATAGTTTTTACCTTCTAATAGGGGTTTTCTGCGTTACCAAATTTTGTTTCATGTGTCAATACATTTCATGAATGTTTACATGCTAATTGAGTTTATGATTTGATATAACATACACAAAGATAAAATAACACATATGGTTGGTAATACAATTGATTACTAAAAAGATTAAGGTTAAGTGATAAAATTTTTAAGGGTACTGATTCACCCCTCCCCTCTTAGTACACAACATTCCATTATTTCCAACACCAACATATTATAATTAAGTCCTTTCACCCAATATGCATTCTCACATTTGATTTTATTATTCAATAATATAGTACCTTTTCCTTTCACTGGACATGGTATATCATTTCCCATTCTAAGAGATCCACCTTTATAATGCTTAAGAAATTGAAAATTTTCTTTATCTCCAGTTGTGTGATGTGTGAAGCCACTATCAATAACCCAAATGTCATGCTTTCTAACTTTAGAAATAAGTGTTTTTCCAACATACCTTTCATCTTCTTCTGAATCTTCTTTAAAAGCTACAAATACTGTCTTAATGTCTTCATCAGTGTGGAAGTTGGTGTTATTGTCTTTATCTTCAGCAATGTAACATGCCTTCTTGCCTTTGTCTTTGTAATCTCTGTTACTTCTTCTGTCATACTATCAGGTTGCTTCTATATTCTCGACCATCATTTCTGTCATTAGATCTTTCATTTCTTTCATCACTTTTTCTGTTTGGGCATCTGGCAGCAAAGTATCTAATTTCTTTACAATTAAAACATATCAAAGGTAGTTTACCTTTATACCTTCTTTGCCTTTGTCCAATCTTATATCCATTAATGCTTCAAGTTAATCAAGTTATTTATCATCACTCTTACTGTCACTATCATTTCTTACCAGATTTACTAATTTTCAGAGAGGACAAAAATGCAGACTCAATAGTAGGAACAACACTGTTGTCAAAATTGTTCAGCTCAAATGAAATCAGTCTACCGACAAGGCTATCACCAATAATATTGTTTCCAGGTGCTACTCTCATTTCATGTATTGAAAAGACTCTTATAGAATAAATAGGCAACAAAGTTCTAAGAATCTTACTCACAATAGTGTCTTCATCAATAACTCCACCTACTCCATGAATACAATTCACAACCTCCTTGATTCAGTTAGTGTACTATGTTGTGTTTTCTCCTTCTTTCATCCTCATGTCATCAAATTTTCCTCGGAGACTTTCAGCTTTAGCTCTTTGCACATTTGCATCTCCTCCATAAACTTGTGTAAGTTTGTCCCACATCTACTTGGCTGATGTACATGTCTTAATATCCTCAAATTCAACATCAATTAGTGAAGAAGCAAGTTCTACCATCATAGTATTGTGTTCATATTTCTCTCTCATCTGATTAATAGTCAAAGGTCCACTAGGTAGGATGAATTTAGTATCTAGGTATAGTGTTATTTCATCTCCAATCCTTGATAGGTATAGTCTCATTCTTCTCTTTCATGTTGAGAAGTTATCTTTGTTCAGCTTCAGTGCATTTCTCTTATACATCTTGTGATCTTTAGCTTAAGTCCTTTAAAAATTTCATTCTAAGCACTCTATGCTCTGATACCAATTTTTAGATAACTAAGAGGTGGGGGGGGGGGGGGGGGGGGGAGNGGGGTGAATCAGTTAGCTCCAGTTATCCTATAGTCCCAAATTCTCCCATATGTATATAATAATAATTTTAAACATTTAAATCAACTCGGTGAAATATGAACTGTGATCTCAAACTTTAGTTACCCAACTAAAAAATTTGTTGGAATTAATGGGAAGTGTGTACTGAGAGGGGAGGGGTGAATCAGTACCTCTAAAACTTTTGTATCCTTTAATCAATTAACCTTTGTAGTCAATTTTATATCCATTCAATCTGATCTACACTATCTTGATGTGAGTTATATCAATTCATAACATTAAGATACATGTGAACATTCATAAACATTCATGAAAGTAATTGACACATAACACAAGATATGATATCGCAGAAAAATCCTGTTAGGAAGTAAAAAAATGCCGTGGGGATGACACCCACAAAATATTCACTATCTAAAGATTGGAAGGGGCCGGTTAAGGCTTACAATTTGATCACTTCTGATGATCTACCCGGTTAAGAGTATTTGTGGAGACCTGTTAAAGTCTACTTTGTTAGGAGCTTTAGCAACACTATTGAGTATGCATTCGGTTAAGAGATTTGTAGTTGAATTGTTAAATCCATCTTCCTTGAAAGGTTTTTTACACTTTGCTCCACTTTTTAGAATGATAGAAAATTATAAATTGCCCTAGTAAATGCAATCTCCTATTGCTGATATAGATCCAATTTAGTTTACATGAATGAGATTATCACCTAACGTGATTGAGTAATACCTCTGATTCTCGGTAGCCTCTGTTCTTGGTTCTTGAAACTTTCAATCTGATCCATAGATGTGCTCATTGGATTCATTCATCCTCTTCTCTATATTCACATCCTTGTATAATGAATGATTGCACCATCTATTTATAAGATGGATTGACATCATCAAGTTTCAAGAAAAAACAATGTTAGCTCTAAGATCAGGTTTACAACTTGTACCTAGATCTCCTAGTCTATGTGTTTTAAATTAGTTGGACTGATTAAAGCACTTACATTCATGTTTCTTGTCCCTAAAGAAATGGATTTAAAAAAACAAATCAATATCCTATAAATAGAAAATGCTTGATTTATCTGACGTGGAAGTTAGATCCACTTTTTGTGGGCTGCAACTGACTCTCGATTCTTGATGGTCGGTTATGCTTGACTGTCCTTCAATTTTTTTATGTCGGTTGTGTAACCACCTGAATTTGGTCTGTTCCAACTATGGACCCTATTTTCCTTAAGTGTGATCATACCCTCAATTATGTCCAAATGACCCTGTTACTGCTTGGCATAATCTTCGAATCAATTTAATGTCCTAGGTGATTTTTATCACTGATTTATATTAACTATTATAGCCATACAATTCAAATCAATTTTGACCAATCAAATCAAATCAAAAATCAAATATGGCTATAGTATTTAATTATAAAGGAATTAAATAAATCCCTAAATCAAATATCCACTTGCAATTAACCCATTCCCCTAGCCTATTTAATTTAATTAAAATGGCTATAGTCCCCTAATTATTAAAAAACATTTTTATTGTTTAAATAATCAATTCCTATATTACTAAATGAATTAAATAAGTTTATTTCATTTATTAATATTCCCCTAAACTCCACCTAACCTATCTCAACCACTTCCACCCTAGGTTCTAACCCTTCTCAACCCATTCACCCATACTAATCTAATCCTAATCCTAATTCTAGTCCTAATCCACCTCCTAATGTTGTCACATTCCATTAAGGAATGCTTAGCAACTCAACCCACTTGAGAA
>MU226531.1:813394-823556 GCA_018584345.1 Thuja plicata
GAATAGATCTGATGATGATGTCACAGACTCTCATGACTATGAGTATGATCGGTTATCTATTGCTTCTGAAGAAATTGGGATAGACACAATTCACATGTTTGCAGCTTCCATAGCTCCTAGTAGATGAACTAACATCCCTTTCAATGACACTGATCCTCCTAACGTAGAAGAGTTCCTTCCTCCGATCATTGATGGAGACACTGTTGAATACATAACTCTACAAGAACTTCATAGGCTACAAGCAATAAGCCTCCTCCTACAAAGGGATGATGATGAGTTATCTACTGATGAGTCACTAGAGTTTGATCCATATATAACTGAAAATGACCCTTTTAACAACGATCTCACTCTTATGGATCTAAACATTGAAGATATTAACTTAACAGACCGTGTCATGTTGGTTAACAGTTTTGATGCTAACACAATGGTGTCCTTATAATCTAACTCCCTAAAATTGGTACTTCCAGACCTAATTGATTGGACTAAAACAAATCCTACACCTATGCTTCACTTCCCTCATGACCACTCCCTAGCTTGTTATCTTAATGCTTGTGAACCTTATCCCTCTTCCACCAATGCAAGGAGTGAGAACATGTCATAGGAAGATATCAAGTTTCTTAGTCACAAATTGAAAAATAAAAAGAAAAAGCGGAATGATGGTGAAAACCACTCTGTGGCAGTATCAGATCCCAAAATAGTAAAGAAAAAAGATGTATCTGATGGTGAAAACCTCTCAGTGGTGCCAAAGGATGAAACTCTTGATATCCTCCCTGAACACTTTTAGGAAAGATCTTCGGTATTAATTGAATCAACATAGCCAGTGAACTTGGGCACTGTTGAAGATCCTCAGATAGTTCATCTAGCACAATCCCTATTAGAAGAAGAGAAGGAACAATTCACAAAATTCGTGAAGGATAAAAAGATCAACTTTGCATGGTCCTACACTGATATACCAGGGCTAGATCCCAATCTCATTATGCACCACTTATCTATAGCTCCCGGGATCAAACCCGTGAAACAAAAACTTAGAAAAATGCATCCTCATGTTGCATTACTGGTGAAAGCAGAATTAGAAAAGTTGTTAAAAGATGGATTCATTCGAGTCATTGCCTATGCAGCTTGGTTCTCCAATGTGGTCCCTATTTCTAAAACTGATAAATCTATTAGGATCTGCATAGACTTCAGAGACCTCAACAAAGCATGTCTGAAGGATGACTTCCCTCTACCAAATATTGACATGATCATAGACCTTATAGCTGGCTACCAGATGTATTCCTTAATGGATGAATTCTTGGGTTATAATCAAATCAAGATCACCCCTGAGGATCAAGAGAAAACCACATTCACATGTGCATGGGGCACATTTTGCTAGAACGTCATGCCATTTGGGCTAAAGAATGCCGGAGCAACATATCAAAGAGCTATGACAACCATATTCCATGACATGATGCACAAAAACATGGAAGTCTATGTCGATGACACACTGGCTAAATCCAAAGAAAGAGGTACTCATATTGCAGATTTAGGAAAGATATTGGATCGAATGGAACAGTTCCAACTCAGGCTCAATCCAAAGAAATGTGCCTTTGGGGTTCAATCAGGTAAGCTCCTAGGATTCATAGTATCGGTGAAGGGAATCGAGGTAGATCTGGAAAAGGTAAAATCTATTCTAGAAATGACTCCTCCACGTAATATCAGCCAAATGAGGACACTACAAGGGAGACTCCAGTCTATTAGGAGATTTATGTCCCAACTTGCAGATAAGGCACAACCCTTTACTAAGATACTACATAAAGGGGTTACATTCAACTGGGATGAACACTATGAAGCCAACTTCAAAGAATTAAAAGCATACCTAGCTTCACCACCTATTCTTATGGCACCTATTCATGGAAAACCTTTTCTCCTATATATTTAAGCTACAAATACATCACTAGGACTATTACTGGCACAAGAGGATGAAATAAAGAAATAATGAGCTATCTACTACATTAGTAGAACTCTATTTGCTTATGAGCTCAATTATAGCATTATTAAGAAAGCATGCTTAGCAGTTGTCTTCGCATCACAGAAATTGAGACACTACATGCTCTCTCACACAGTCAAGCTCATTGCTAAGATCGATCCTCTGAAGTATCTTTTAAGCAGAACAACATTAACAGGCCGTTTGGAAAAATGGGTCCTCATTCTAAGTGAGTTTGACATTGAGTATGCTACATGAAGAGCTATCAAAGGATAGGTACTTGCAGACCAACTGGCTGATTCACTGCTCCAGGATGATGCACCATTGCTAATTGAATTTCCTGATGAAACAATCATGGAAGATATACTTTGACCGGACATTTACTCAACAAGGATCTGGAGCAGGGGTTCTCTTCATTACTCCACAAGGATATAAGATTCCCAAATCTTACAAATTAATGTTTCCATGCACCAACAATATCTCAGAATATGAAGCATTGGTCAATGGCCTCAAACTCACCATAGAATGAAAGATCATTGAGTTACACGTATATGGTGACTCCCAACTAGTTATTAATCAAATCAATGGGGAATATCAAACAAAAGATGAACAATTGATGCCCTACAAGAAACTAGTTGATGATTTGAAGAAATACTTTGTCTTCGTCACCTTTCAGCAGGTACCAAGATCAGAGAATAAAGCTGCGGATGCTATGGCTACCTTGGTGTCCATGTTACAACTAGAGGAACATCAATTCCGCTATGACTTCTTGGTGGAAGAAATATCCTATCCCGCATTTGCCAATCCAAAATACCAGGTAATCTGTAACTTAAATACTCCAGATGAATCCTGATATGCCAGTATTATTGCCTATCTTTCTGACCAAACCATTCCCGCCAATCTATCTAGAAATGAGAAAAGATCCCTGATTAGGACAGCATCGCATTACGTCCTCATAAATAACAACCTATATCGACACAGTCTCGATGGTACACTTCTTCGGTGTTTAGAACTAGAAGAGTCTGATCTAGCTTTAAAAGACATCCATGAAGGTGTATGTGGATCACACTTGAACGAATTTTCATTAGCTAAAAAATTGCTCAGAGTAGGCTATTATTGGCCTACAATGGAGAAAGATGCTATTCAATTTTCTAAAGCATGTCTTAAATGCGAAACACATGGAAACCTCATCCATGCTCCTGCCAGAGAACTAATACCTTTCATAACACATTTGCCATTCCAGCAATGGGCCTTTGACTTGGTTGGACAGATATATCCCAACTCTTCAAATGGACACAAGTTCATCATTATGGACACTGAGTATTTCACAAAGTGGGTCAAAGCCGTGCCATTAATCAAAGCCACTGGCAAATAGGTGGCTATGTTCATTCTAAACTACATTATTTGTAGATATGGGATACCCTCTTCAATTGTGATAGACAATGGGGGCCAATTTAAAAATCAAGACATTGATGACCTTTGTGAACAGTTCCATATCACTCAACATTTCTCCTCAATCTATTATCCTCAAGGTAATGGACAGGCTGAGGCATCGAAAAAAAATATTCTCAAGATCCTACACCAAACTGTGAGCAAGTCTAGCAGAGACTGACATCTACAAATAAATCCGGCACTATGGGCCTACAAAAAAAGCATCCAAACACCAACTAGAGCCACACCATTTTCTCTATTCTATGGCACTGAAGCAGTACTACCTATTGAGGTTGAAATCCCATCTTTGCAGATATCTTTACAAGGACTGGTTACTGATGAGCAGTATCGCGTTGATCGGGTCAATTCTCTGGACCTACTAGACGAGCGCAGACAACAAGCATTCGATCACCTCAAAGTGTACCAAGCAAGAATGTCCAAAGGATACAACAAGAAGGCTAAACCATGCAAGTTTGAGGTGGGACACCTTGTCCTAAAAGAGAATCCTAAGAACCAGCCTAACAGAGGGCAGAAAGGAAAGTTTGAACCTAACTGGCTGGGACCTTATGTTATCACTGCTACTTTTGGGACTAGAGCTTATCAATTATCTACACCTGAGGGAGACGTTCTTCTAGATCCTATCAACACTCTACATTTGAAGCGGTTCTACACTTAATGTTTCACTAGCAGAGCCTGTATAGCAAAAATTTCTTTCAAAACACCAAAAACATTCATAAAATTGGTCCTGAAGAAATCCAAAAATAATGGAAAAGGTTCTACAAAAAGGGTATCCTTGGTGAAAACCTAGTAAACAGGCGCCTGGGTACTACAAAAAATATTCAAAAAACATTCAAAAAAAGCAAAAAAAAAAAAAAAAATTGAAAAAGAGAAAAGTGCCTTGATGAGTACCTGGTAAAATAGGCATCTTGGTAGTAAAAAGAAAGAAAAAGAATCTTGCCAAGTGGTGAAAACCTGGCAATCAGGCGTCACTTGTGTTTTGCGCTCCATCTATCAATGTACTATTGATACTAGGCCTTCATAAATTTTGCCTGTGCTTGGACGCTGACTTCATTTTCCTACATGACTATCTTATCCTCGCTTGGGATTTGTCTATCTTTACGTCTTAGGAATAGGTCATTCTGCACTGGGGGCATCTTTATTAGCATAGTCGATCATGGTCGCTAGGTTTCTCTAGGATTGTTTGCCTCACGAACATGATGTTTCTCAATACATGAAAAACAATGTCACTTACTCAAAACAAAGGTGTCTTTTGATGACATGGGACATGACATTTAAACACTCAAGAAGCATTCCTACAAAGCTATATTGGATCGCAAACATGAATGGATTATCCTATCAAGGCACAGACATGGAACACCATCTTACTTATATTACAATTTACTGATTGATGAATCTTTACTGTGTTTGACATAAGGATGAACAAAGTACTACTTAAACACACAGTTTGATAATGGTTTGATTATGATTCTTTTATGTCCTGATGATGTTTTCAACTAGGGGCATCTAAGTAATTATAAAATTTTATTTGATTGATTCTCAATTTATGATTTGTTATGTCTTCTTAGTTACTCAATGACGTCTATGCAAAGACAAAGAGTCACAAGGATTGGGGGCATAATGTTTTCTTGAATTTCTGCGTATGGTGATTATTTCACATGATCCTATAAATTTCACTTAACTTGGATGTTTATGGTAAGAGCTGCCACTATGGGTGGATAGCCACATATATCTTGATCTTTGTTATGTGTAACCTACGGTGAGTTTAACACAATTTCATTGTCTATTTTCTAATCCAGATTCTCACTAAGGTATATGAATCATAATGTACCCAAGGATATGAATTTTCAAGGTCATTGCGGGTCCAATATCTTGCCTTAATCAGAAACTAGTATATTAAAAGGAAGGTGACTGTTTTGTTATCCTAGCTTCTATGCCTTGATGCCTAAGTCTATTTCTGACATTCCAATAATACATAGTATTCATATTATCATAATATCAGTGGGTATTAGTGATGGTTGTACTATTTAATGGTATCCGTTCTGAAAAGTGCCCAATGATGATAAAAATGTTGCAATATTTGCTAAATCAGTGACAAGTCCTAAGAGTCTTCATATAGCTGCATTTAAAGATTTCCTGATGCATTTTTCAATAGTACATAACAAATATAAGGAAATCTAAGCTCAAAACATGGTTTCTATCTTCTTCTACAAATATCAAGTTAATTACATCATTTATATTATTGATATCATCCATAGCATACATTTTGCATTCATTTGGAAACACGAAACTGGAAAATACAAAAATAAAGTATCCATGTATTGCATTTTTACTTCTACATCCTAAGTGCATCCATACATATATTTTTGCATCACTGGAAAACCAAAGAAACATACATTTTGCATTTTCACATAGATATCATTTATAATATATTAGTAATATACTCATCACATCCACTTTATAAAAATGATGTTATCAACTATAAACTCGCTCATCAAGAGATCAAGATATCATCATATGTGCAACAGATACATTTACCACATCTATGGAGAGAAAAATGGATACATTTACCACATGAAACATGTCAGAATCTAGAAACTACAAACATGATACAAGTCAAAGCATAAAAGAGTATCACAGCATAAAGTGTATCAGATAGTATATAGGGTATCAATGCACATAAAGAGGATCAGTATGCCAAAAAGTGTGAATCATATGTATATATGAATCAATTTAATGTACAAAAAAGGGGGATCTCAACAGGATCCAGATATACATGTATAATCTCAAAAAGAGACAAAATGGTGCAAAGTATCAACTCTGGCCCGCCCCCTCTCCCTGGTTAGGAGGAGGAGGAGGAGGTGGCATGAATGGAGCTACTAGAGGCAGCATGGCCCCCTCTGACTGCTGAGCTATATGAGAAAAAGTGGGTGCTCTCTGACCCTCAAGAACTGTTGCATGATACAAGGTGTAATAATATGTCGCCTTTTGTCCCTGATGGACTACTATCCAGGCATGGGCGTCTCTCTCAGCTCTGAGCATCTCCCCCTATCTATCCCTCTCAGCTCTCAGTCGCTTGAGCTGTCTATCCCTATCTACTAAAAGTGCCTTTGCAGTAGTAACCCTAGCCTCCAAGACTGTGATCTAAGCTCTGAGCTTCTCTCTCTCCTGCTCGCACCTCGATAGAGCATCCTTGTCTCTACCAGGATCCTGCTCCCACACTCTCTGTCTCCGCTGTCTCTGCTTCTTAGGAGTAAGTAATGGGCCAGGATCTCTTTGTGGGGCCACAAATCTGTATCTCAGCTGTCTCTTCCCACTGCCACTCGGACCGCCGATATCCACTGCCTCTCCACCTCCCCCCTATCATCACCATCGTGCCTATCATTTGGGGGAGGATGCTTGCCGCCTCTGCTGCCATCTCTACTGCCATCATGGCCCCCATGTCTACCTGGTGCTCTATCTCTATCGCCTCTCCCCCTGACAGGTCGATCCTCAGACTCATAATCCAGCGGCTCCTCTATATGAGAAATAATCTCCTCAGGCACTGTGAATCATGGAAATGGATGCTGGAGCATCTCTGCAGCGTACCCATCTAATACTCCAGCATCCTCAACATCTGGGTGAGGGTCCCAGTCTATCACCACCATATTGCGGATATCCTATGAGGCAGTATCATAAGTAAGCTGTGCCACCCACTCAGCTACCTCATCTCTGATATGTGCATATACTGCCACATCCTCTGTGCGGCCTTATCGTCGGCCATACTACCTCAGAACTCTAGTAATCAAGAAGCACTCAATAATATATCTTGTGTGCCCAATAAAATATCTACTCTGACATAAGAAAGGCACCTATCGTGCATCAGAAGTCCATACCTCATAGTTTAGGTATGGTCACCATACAACCTCTGTCATATTGTCGAATAATCGATGCCAATACTCAGCCTTGCCCAGGTGGGGCTGCTATAAGAGACCTGTGTACATGTACACATAGGGCTACTCTGGTGCTCTCTGCCTATCAACAATCGGCCGTGTCACTGGGATGTACTCCTAGGCCCATATCTGAAGGATCAGTATACCCACAGTCATGCTACGAGTATGGTGGTATACAATCTCGTGAAGCTCACGATACATGTGAGCTAATATGCAGCTCCCCCAGGAAAATCATCGGTGGTGGACGATCATCTGCTCTACCATGCTGACCCAACCCACCAAGAAACCATGCTACCCTCTATCTGGCATAAGGATGTCACCTACCAATCTAGCTAAGTATACATCTAATCGAGCATAGTGATCGACCATGTAGTCCCAGGACAGGTATCTGCGATCAATACTATCATCCTGGAAGAATCTTCGAGCAGTCCCGATCGCCACGCCAGCTCTCAACTTGAAGAACACCTCATGTCCAACCATGGGCACGCATAAGATCCTCCAAACATCCTCGGCTATCACAGTGATCTCACCAATAGATAGGTGGAAGGTGTTGTGCTCCGAATGCCATCTCTCGGCCAGAGCAGTCAACAACCCTCAGTTTACCCCGATCTTGGGTAAACCAATTAGTGCCCACAATCCACATTGAATCATGGTAGTCTGCTCATCATCTAACAATTGGCCAGACAATGCCAGAACTCACGCAGGATAAGTGCCTTGAAAGGCGACTACCTCAAACTGGGCCTGATTTTTGACAACACAGTAAAGCATCAACATTCTATCTACAACAAAGGGAAAATTCCTACTCTACTAAGTCATTTCAAGTTCGCAAGATGCAAACAGATCAAAGCAATTTAAAATCCCAAGTCTTCTACCATATACGATCCTGGAAATATAGGATGCAATTACGCATACAGGATGCGATCCTAGAAAAATAGGATGGGATCCTAAATGCGGGGTATGATCCCTGACATACAGTATGCGACCCCCTAATGGGTTTCTTCATAAAACAAGACTAAATCTACAAGACTAGATGTGATCTGGGAAAACCTGGATGCGACACAAAATCTAGGAAAAACTAGATACGATCTGGGAAAAATCGGATGCGATGCATGTTTTGCAGGATGCGATCCTACCTTCTAAGGGCTCTAAAATGAACAAAAATGCATAAAATTCACAAATTCAAATTTCACAAGGTAGTTTATCGGGTACTTACCAACGGTGGGTAGTTGGCTGGTTGCTGGTGTCGTCTGCTCAGCTCGAATCAATATTTCCTCATGGGGACCACCATTTTCTTTGCAGAGCTCTCTAATTTGCTATAGCTCAATGTCAAAATGAATAGTGAAATGGTCAATTTGGAGGCTTATATGGGTCTTTTGGGACATTTAGGGTTTCCAAAAATCCTCCCGAATGACTACCAAATTATTTGTGTTCTATTTTTCCTCAATAAGGAACCAAATCGAAGGTGCCTACCATGTTTTCAGCAGCACAGTGTCATTTTGCGACAGTTTCAAAAAAATTGTGAATTTGCTTCATTTTTTCCCCACATTGGTAAATACTGCACATTTCATCATACATCTTGATCTAAACATTATTATCACTCATATTTTCACGTAATTAACTTGATAATCGTGTGTTTATTTTTAAAACACATCTTCTACTCCATTCTTTGTTGTCCTCACCACTTCCTACAAGTGATACGTTCGTTCAACTAAGGGATTTTATTCTTTTCCTTCGATTTCATTCCCAAGGGGGCATGATCACACTATCATCAATTAAATTTTTGCTCGACACTGCATTAAAAATGACTTTATTATCAAACAAACTAGGGGCATGATAATTTCTTTGACTAAATTCAGAACTGTTGAATAGAAAGCTTTGGTTTTGATAAGCTGGATATCTTGTGTTTCCTCATTATTAGAAGATTTTTATTAAATCTCCTGGCAACTTCTTACTGACTTTTTGGACGACAACCAAGTTCAAAATCAATATTATCAATTTTTGGATGACAACCAAGTTCAGAATTGGTATTTTTAAAATCTTTTATTGATCTTTGGACGACAACCAAGTTAAAAATCAATTCTATCAGTTTAGTTTAATCAAAATGCGAGACTGGTCTCATCAAAATTTCATTCGACAACCAAGGACAGAATTCTCAATCTTTTTGAAGTCAAAATCAGAAACTTTCTTTGAATCAATGTGCTGTTCGCACATCAATTCAAAGAGGGGCAAATGTAACCACCTGAATTTGGTCTGTTCCAACTATGGACCCTATTTGCCTTAAGTGTGATCATACCCTCAATTATGTCCAAACGACCCTATTACTGCTTGGCATAATTCTTCGAATCAATTTAATGTCCTAGGTGATTTTTATCACTGATTTATATTAACTATTATAGCCATACAATTCAAATCAATTTCGACCAATCAAATCAAATCAAAAATCAAATATGAATATAGTATTTAATTATAAAGGAATTAAATAAATCCCTAAATCAAATATCCACTTGCAATTAACCCATTCCCCTAGCCTATTTAATTTAATTAAAATGGCTATAGTCCCCTAATTATTAAAAAACAATTTTATTGTTTAAATAATTAATTCCTATATTACTAAATGAATTAAATAAGTTTATTTCATTTATTAATATTCCCCTAAACCCCACCTAACCTATCTCAACCACTTCCACCCTGGGTTCTAACCCTTCTCAACCCATTCACCCATACTAATCTAATCCTAATCCTAATTCTAGTCCTAATCCACCTCCTAATGTTGTCACATTCCATTAAGGAATGCTTAGCAACTCAACCCACTTGAGAA
>MU226531.1:823970-845229 GCA_018584345.1 Thuja plicata
TTATGAATTACACTCTTTCTAGTTAGAAGGCAATAGGTTAGTTTTAGTGGGTTTTACATGCTTTTCTAACCCTTTTGGACTAATAGAATGACTTATTGAGTGTTTGTGTTGTTCTCAACAGGTTCCCAAATACACACACACACAGGTTGCACTTTAACTATCTTGTCAGTTTATACTTTATCTTGCACGCTGGGTTCCTCTTTATGTTTCTGCTTTGCAATTTTCAGTGTACACACAAAGTTGTTTTGTTGATTCTCTTTAGTCATTTTGGTGATCTCTTAATATTTGATTTTTAGTTTTCTCTTTGTTCTATCTTTCGGTGTATGCTTATCGAAAGTGTTGTTTGTATACTAATGGAAAATTAATGTCATCAATCTCCCCCTTTGACATTAGTATCAAAAAATGATATGTGCAAAATACTAACAAAATGTTAAGTATATACAACATATATAATCCTTAGTCATTTAATGACTCCCCCTATGTATATGCCGGTATAACTGTACATATGATATATTTCCTTCTGTGAATACATATACATATCATTTTCCCCATATGAATATACATATACATATTTTTCATTTGTTTTCATTTGCCCATATGAATGAATAAATGAATACATATCATTTTTCCCCCTTTTTTGATATTAAGGGAAAAGGTCTATACCTTAGAGCTTATAAAAAATGTGGGAGTGTGAAGACTTTATGTCTTCCATCATTTTCTCCCATTGTTATTTTAGGTTCTCCAGAGCCATGCGCTCGAGTGTGATCTTGGAGTGCATGTCATAGATGTTGTCTGCTACAGACATCTCGAGAGTTGCTATCAGTTGCCATGCTAAACTAATGTGCTGTTGGAGTAGTGTAAGGTTCGGTAGAAGTTGAGCTTGGATATTAGTGACTTCTTCCCTAAAATGTGTCTCTGCTTCCCACAGTTCCTGCCTAAACCATTTTATCTCTATGATCTTCTCATAATGCAACTTAACTGCATTGTCTCCATTAGTGGTTAACCTACTAGCACTGTTAGCTAGATTTGTATCCAGCTTTGCTATATTGTCACTATTCTCTTTAGCGAGCTTGTCTAATGTTCTCAGTTTTTGAATTAAGGTTATAGCTTCAGTTATAATTGGATCTAATTCAGTAATGAATTCTGCTAGCTTTACCTTATTAACCACCACTTCTTGGTTGATGTTTTCAATGAGCTTCTACTGGCACCTCTGCTTTACTCTCTCCTTAATTGCCTTCTCTGCATCAATATTTTGAGTTGTTATTGCTTTGGTGAGAGTGGCTAATTGATCAAGAATTGGCTTGGTTTGATCAATATCAACATTAGGTAGAATCTAGAGCAAGATGTCCCTAGTTTTTTCCCGTACCATGAAGTCTCTGTGTCGTTTCTTCAGGTTCTCCTTTAATGCCTTCCTTTGGCATATTTCACCGTATTCTTGTAATGCTTCAAAATCAAGTGTAGTTGGGTCACATTTTGGTATTTCAATAAGTTCATCCAAGGTGACTTCCAACTTATTCTTCTTTGATTTCTTCTTCTTCTTTTGTGAATCACTTGAGTGTAGCACCATTGCCAATTTCTTAGCTTTCTTAGTTGTGCTTGATGAGGTGACCTGTTGTGCTTCTTTTTGTTGTTGAGTGTCAATTTTAGCTTGTCAGGTGTCTTTAGACGTCTCCACATTCACCTTCACATTTTTGGTATCACCTTTGTCGATTTACTCAGGAGTTCCATGTTTTAGTTTATCTCCTTCATCAGTGTCCTTAGATTCATCATTCTTTATGTCTACATTCTTCTTTGTGGTGTCTACATCTTGTTGTTTTGAATCTCCTCCTGTAACCTTATCAGTATTGGTTACTGTTTGAGTGGCTCCGATTTCTTTCTGACCATTGGTGTTGTCTTTCTTTTCTTCTTCCCATACATCATCGGGAGTATCCTTTTTAGGTGACTTGTTTGTTTCTTGCAGAATATTGATAGCTTGTATCAATATTGGCATGTTGCCTGGAATGTTTACTTATGCAATATCAACTATTGTGTCCTACTCATCGGTTGTGTCCTTTGCAACAGTAACATCTTCATCTTTACTTAACTTCCTCTGCTAGGTCATCAGTAATGTCAATGATATTAGTATCTACAATGTTGTAATTTGTGGTGTCTGGCCATGATTCATCTGCAATATCTACATTCTTGTTGCCGGTTGTGTCATCTTCTTCCTTGTCTAACTCAACAAATGTGTCATCTTGAGTTTCCTTATCAACATCTTTTTGTTGTAGGTCTTTGTTGGGGCTTTCCTCCTTAGTAGGTCTGTTTAGAATTTTACATCATTTCTTATGGCTATCATGTTCAAGCTCTATAATCTTTCCTTCAAGAAATTTATATGCTCTCAACTTCGGTGAGAACTCCTTTTTGTATTTATCCATCATCTCATCTATTTCTACCTTCTTGGATTTAGGTGGCATGAGAGTAAAAAGTACTCTTTCTCTTATTTCTTTTTCATTCTTCAAAGCAAATGTCCATCTGAAGTATAGTCTGTCTAATAGTTCCCTTGGTACATTATTACCTTTAAACTAAATCAGTACATATTTAAACTTGTACATTTTTTCTATGATGGTGTCTTCAACTTTGTTCTAATCTTCTGGATCTAGTTTCAACCATCTTCTAATCTTAGAATCTATAATAGATCCTAAATTTGTAATAGATTTACAAATGTCATCAATAGATTCTAGAGCTTTTACCTTGACACTTTCTGCCTCTATAGCTTCATCTTGCTTAGATTCTTCAATATCCTCTCGGGTTTTGATGAGCTTCCTTCCTCTTTTGTTTTGAACTCTCTTCTGTGTGGCAACTTTCCTCTTGTATGTTCTTAGCTTTCCTTTCTTCAAAGGTGAAGGAGTAGAATCCTTTGATGTTTGGCTTCTTGTTCTAGAAGCAGCTGTGGTCCTTGGCTTCTTAGTTGGTGGAGGAGGTAGTGAATATGACTTTGTTTCCTTGGAGTCATCCTTTTCTTCAGATTCACTGATAGGTAGATGTTCTTTGGGTTCTTCCTCCTTTTTAGTTTCCTCTTCCTGCTCGGTTTCCTCCTTAGTTACTGACATTATTTTCTTGAGGTTCTTTACCATCTTGTCCTTCTTTCTGACAAATTTCTTAACAACTAGGCTAGATTTTATTCTTTTCTTGGCCTACTCATATGTTCCAAATTTGGGTTGTTTCTTATCCAGTGGTTCATTAATCAAGGCATCAATTGCCTTAGATGCAAGATCATTGTTTATCTCATACTCCAATGGTTGTAACCATGCTCTCCTCGGTACAACAAGTTTGATATATGTATTATCTGTATCAACCATGAAGAATATCTCATATTTATACTTCTCAATGAGTTGTTCGCGGATCCTTACCCTATTTTGCATTTGGTCTTTGAATACATTAAAGTGTTCATCCATGACTGTTTCAAAATTTTCTCCTAGTGAGGCTATATGTTCACTAATCTGCATGTTGACCGGTTTTGTGCTGTCCCATTTCACATCTCCTACCAATGGGAATGTTTCTTGAAAGTAGAATAAAATACACATTATGAGTGAGACAAACTTACATGTGTTTGACTTTGCATTCCTGATAGTCTTTAAATTTTATTTCAACTGATTCAGTAGTAGTTCGGATAAATCCAACTGTGTTCCTTTCTTCATAGTCTTATACGCTGTGTCCACTACACCAAATGCAATGCCGTTCAGTCTTTTGGATTGGAAGAATTTATAGCCTAGAATGCATGCACCGAACTTCATCTCATCATCAGTTATGGTGGAAACTTTCAGTCCTCTGCCATCCCATTTGGCTCCTGTCATTTTCTCGGTCTTGACCTTAGGTGGATGCTTTAGTGCTTTTACTTTCTTGGTTACAAGGTAACCGGTGACCGCATGGATAAAATCTCGGGTTATCATCTTCGGTTCATCCAACTAAAGCTTATGATTGTGCATTCGGCTTAGTACTAACCGACTCCACTTGGTTTTGAAGACCTTCAGGAACATTAGGGAATTGGTGAGCCCTTTTACTTCTATATGCTTGTGTTCATCTTTCAATGTTACATCTTCATTGCATAGCTTCTTATAAGCTTCTTCAACCTATGAATCACCTATCTCTGCAATCTTGCAGTGTATGAAAGATCAAACATCTTCCACAAGAAAAACCCTAGCTAGTATGTGTGAGAATGCTCCAGTATCGTCAGGTTGTGAGGCAACCTCAGGGTGAATCTTATAGTTTGGTTCCTCACATGCCAGATTCTTGATGAGCTTGAACTCATCCTTCTTTGTGTTCTTTGATTTCATTGTTCTTGATGTCGAGGCCATTTTTTAGATTTAGGGATTTATGTAAAATGCGTTAAACTGAGTTATTGGTTCTATAGAACTTACTGCTTATGCTTGCAAATATTTTTGATCTGTGTGGAGTGCTCTATGTCAATTTGTGGTCACTCTGTGATCCTTTCGCTCTGTGTTAAAAAATTGGTCTTCGTCACCCTGCTTTGGTCGTGGTGAACAATGAGACTGACTAGTTACCTTTTTATAGCCATTTGACCTAAACGCATGTCATTAATGCTTAGCAACTCCTCAATGTGTGAAGTAAGAGTTCATCGATTAAAAATTTTAACTTTCCTTCGGTGATGACATAATGTTTCAGTTGGTCGTTATTCCTCTTGCCTTTACCAACGAGTTTCAATATTACAAACCACTTGTTCACTTTGCTTGGTTACTGACGAGGCTCAGTTTATACTAGCAACTTTGCTTATTGACTGATGCTTCTGGGTAAGTGTAGGCAGTCTCAGCTTTGAGTGTGTATCGACAGATTTCGATATATATGCCCGAAAGCATAGTTATCACAGATTTTAACTAGTAATACCATGATGCATATTTATTATGCTAATTTGGCATTTAATCAATATATATATATATATTATGGAATTGATGTAAAATAATAACTTGGGTAATGTAGTTCCATGCTTACTTGTTCTTCTTAGGTGGGGGTGGTGATGTCACCAGATCCATTGGATGGGGTGTCACCATTTGCATTGCTCAGTCCAATTTCATCATTGTTTGAAGCTTTTCTCCACATTTTGTCTCTTTCCCTCTGGATGTCTTCAATGGTATTTCCATTGGGATATGTGTTGGTCTCTATCATTTGGTCTTTGTAGTCTTTCTTGAGATGACCAACTTTATGATAGTGTAATCATGCCATTCCGAGGTTAGTCCAGCATCTAGAATTTCTAGTCCACTACCTCATATAGTTTGCAGCAATGTGACCATATCTACCACATGCTATACAATTTGTCCAAGTGTTGTAATCCCTTACATACTGGTTACCAACTCTCTTCGGTTGATAGGGTTTCTTGACCTTTAGTCTTCCATGCTTTCCTTTTCTTTTTCTAGGATTCAAGAGTTGTGTGCCCATTCATTTTGCAAGTAGGATAGTATTTGTCCATGTAGGTTTCCTCTTTGGTTGCTTCATCTCAGACTTACATTCATATGCTTTATGTCCTTCCTTGTTACATTTATAACAAAATCCTATGAATGAGGATGTAGATTTAGAAATATATTTCATTTTTCCTCTGCATACATTTGATGTATGGCCTTGCTTTCCACAGTGATTGCATGTAAGCTTTCTTGGTCTTGAATTTGTATAGACATTCTTTAGATCAGTTTGATTTGATGATTCTCCATTCTCGGTAAAACCTAGATCGGTATTATTGTTGACTCTTCATTGTCCTTCAAGAAAATCATCCATTCTTTTATTGCTTTCTTCAGATTTATTGATAATTTCATTGTGCTGCTGCTGAATTCTTATTTCATGTTTCAACTTTTCATTCTCATATCTTAGTTCACCGATAGCTTCTATTCTTTCAATGAGTTCAACATTTATTCTATTTTCCTCTTGACTCATAAGAATAATCTGATTTGTAATCTCATGGTGATGCTCTGTAAGTCTTTGTATTTCAGACTCTTTTTCTTGTAGCTTTTATGTAATCTTTCTTCTATCATCAATAAATAGTGTTCTTTCTTTCTTAGCTTGTCTATCATTGTTCATGACATCAATAATCCTTACCATCTATGTCTCTTGACCGATTTGCAGAGATTTAACTTGTCCAGCCAGATGCAGATTGGTTTCAGTTAGGCTTGTGATGCTTTCATATGATGTATCTGATGCTTTGCTTGTAGTTGATCCTGGAGACTCAAAGAAACCTGGTATCTCTTCCTCATGATAATCTGTCTCATTACAATGAGATGTCATAATCTTTCTTTCATCTAACAGCTGTCTCATGTTGATTTTGGCTTCTTTATACTGTTCATAGAACATCTAAATTTCTAGCTTTTTATTCTCAATATTCTTATCAATTCTATATTTCTGCATTGTATGATCTTTTCTCTTAAGCCTTTAAGATTTCCAAGAAGAGACTTAGCTCTTATACCAATTTTTGGAATTAATGGGAAGTGTGTACTGAGAGGGGAGGGGTGAATTAGTACCTCTAAAACTTTTGTATCCTTTAATCAATTAACCTTTGTAATCAATTGTATATCCATTCAATTTGATCTATACTATCTTAATGTGAGTTATATCAATTCATAACATTAACATACATGTGAATATTCATAGAAACATTCATGAAAGTAATTGACACATAACAAAAGATATGATATCACAAAAAAATCCTGTTAGGAAGTAAAAACTGCGGTGGGGATGACACCCACAAAATCTTCACTATCTGCAGATTGGAAGGGGCCAGTTAAGGCTTGCAATTTGATCACTTTTGATGATCTACCCAGTTAAGAGTATCTGTGGAGACCTGTTAAATTCTACTACATTAGGAGATTTAGCAACATTGTTGAGTGTGTACTCGGTTAAGAGATTTTTAGTTGGACTATTAAATCCACCTTCCTTGAAAGGATTTTTACACTTTGCTCCACTTGTTAGAATGATAGAAAATTACAAATTGACCTGGTAAATGCAATCTCCTATTGCTGATCCAATCCAATTTATTTTACATGAATGAGATTATCACCTAATGTGATTGAGTAATACCTCTGATTCTCGGTGGCCTCTGTTCTTGGTTCTTGCTAACTAAATTCACCTTTTGCTGTTATGGTTTTTGAAAATTTCAATCTGATCCATAGATGTGCTCATTGTCTTCATTCATCCTCTTCTCTATATTCACATCCTTGTATAATGAATGATTGCATCATCTATTTATAAGATGGATTAACATCATCAAGTTTCAAGAAAAACAATGTTAACTCTAAGATCAAGTTTACAACTTGTACCTAGATCTCCTAGTCTATGTGTTTTAAATTAGTTAGACTGATTAAAGCACTTACATTCATATTTATTGTCCACAAAGAAATGGATTTAAAAACAAATCAATATCCTATAAATAGAATAAGCTTGCTTTATCTGACGTGGAAGTCAGATCCACTTTTTGTGGGCTGCAACTGACTCTCGGTTCGTGACAGTCGGTTATGCTTGACTATCCTTTGGTTTTGTTCTGTTAGTTGCACTTTAACTGCCTCGTCAGTTTGTACTTTATCTTGCACATCGGGTTCCTCTTTATCTTTCTGCTTTGAAATTTTCCATATACACACAAAGTTGTGTCGTTGGTTGTCTTTAGTCATTTTGGTGATATCTTAATATTTGATTTTTGGTTTTCTCTTTGTTCTGTCTTTCGGTGTATGCTTACCGAAAGTGTTGTTTGTATACTGATGGAAAATTAATGTCATCAAAGTTGTCTACCAAGTAGTAGTAAATCAATATTGTGATTACCGATCAATATAGATAAAGTAGTGTGTAAAGAAAATAAAAATCCACAACAATCATACACATTAACACATAGATTTTTAATGTGGAAACCATGCTAAGGGAAAAACTACCTGGGACCGGTAACCCAAAATAATTCACTCTTCTAAAGTGAGATCGGTTAAGAGCCAACCCTGTTAAAGGTTACAATGCACACTGTTAAATGTGACCTGGTTAGAGGATTTATCACTAATAGTTTTCTCTTGACCATTCATTCACTATGGGGTCACCAAGAAAACACTCAACATTCATTAGAATGTCATAATAAAGACTTTCACGTCCTACTTGGTTAAGATATTTATCTGTAACAATGGTTAAACTGATACAGTAATGATCTAATTCAAATACAACTCTATTTGCATATTTTCAGATCTATGCTAAGTACATAATACCTCTGATCAATTTGTTCACTTTAGCTCCTCTGATTCTTCATACTCTGTTCTGCTCGGTAAATGCTCTTTCATCTGTCACTCGGTGTTTTCTATAGAAATGCTTGGTTCTGTCTTCAACAAGTTTGACCAGTCATACATAAAGTTTGCATGTGTGTGCATCATAGCATCATTGCATCTTAATGAATCTCTTATCTCTTATATAGATATCATGGCTCATTTAATTTCCATCCTTTATATTTTTCTTCTTAATCTCCATCGTTGGTTTTTCCACTTAAACCTTCCTCGACAGTTGTGTCAAAAACATGTTTCAATCTTCTTTGTCCGATCATCCTTGAATTTTCATAGCCATTTGATCTTCATAAAAAATCTTATCATTCACCTCTGAATCATAAATTTTTCTTCTCATCATTTTAGTCGGCCTTAGTTTCTTTTTATTGCTTGGTCAATGCCATGATGTGTCAGTGATCCCTAGCTCAGTTATCATTGTGCTCGCTATACACTATATTTAATTAGTGTTCACTGTTACTCGATGTATACAGAACTCTTCAAGTACCGACCACATAGACTTTGTTTGTTCTAGATCTTTAATCCATAATAGATATTTGTCACCATAATGATAATCAAATAAGTTGACATCAATGACAATACATTAACTGATTAATGTCTATCATCACATTTGTAACTCGGTTGATCATCAACAAAATGACTTCAAACATACAATCAGTTGTAGTTCATCAGAAGGATTTGGAAATGGGCTAGAATTATATTGTATTGACACATCGAGAGAATTATTTCCCACTGGTTATAATCAAGTGACAACATTTAATGATAATTTTGATCCATTAAATGTTTGTTCACACGTCTAACATTTTTAAGCAAGGAATTTGTTCAATTGTTCATGATATCAAAACTAAGACATTGTTATCCATAATTTTAGCTTGCACAAATCATGGGACAAACCCTATAAAATTTGTCCATTTCATAGCCTATATCCTCTAAGGACACACATTAATATAATTCTTAATTTCTCTCTATGTACTTTGATCCCTCAAAAAGTGATTTCAATAAGATCTTATTTTTTCCTTGTCATTTTTGGCAAATGTTTGTTATCCTAAAGTTAGTTCTTTTTCTCCTCATGCAATTTTGAATAATTCCTCCAATACTACACTTATCATGTAGAAGTGGTGATGTTTTGCATGACTACATTCATTTTTCCTTGCACATGCAATTTGGAGAATTTTCTTTGAATTGTATGTCGACTACCACTTTTTACAAATAATGCCGCTAAATTTGCATTTATAATTGGGTTTTAAACCTATTTTTCTTCATTTTAATTTTCCATTCATTCTATTTGTCGCGTCTTCTATGCTTTGTGTTGACCCTATCTTCATTTGTGGTGGATTTTAGTGTGTTTCATCACCTTTCATTTGTGAATTATTTTAGGTATTTATTGGTTCTTTCCTTCCTTTCCTTTATCCATGGTTTTTAGTTTCTTTGTAAGCATTTTTTATTTGTGTTTTTATAGCGAATCCTTGTCATTCCCTACATGCTTACCTAGGGTATTTATTCCCTAATATCCATTTTTTGTTTTCCCATAGAGCTTCCATGATGACGTAGGGATCATACTCTGTGTCCCACCTCCCAGACACTTCCTTTGTAAGTATGTATTTTATAGTGCAATTTGGAGTTTGAAATTTGAACTAGATTGTATTATCATCATAACATGTAGTGCAAATTTTAAACTCCAAACTACATCAACCTTGATAGTTGTTGTAAGAATTTTACAATATATACAACCCAATATCTAGAGGCCAATGAATAATTTTTTTTTAATAAAGAACAAATATGGACAAGAATAAACTTTGTTCTCATCAATGATGCAATAACTAAATTAACGAAATTCATTTAAATACAATCTAGACGTGTCTTCTTATATAGGCAAGGCAATAAGTGAACATGATAACCAAAATATAACTTATCACGCACACAAGGTGGACTCACATGTCCACCAAAGGTGGATCATCCTCCATTGTTTAATGAAGTATGTGCAACATGTGGAGGATGATAAAGTGATAAGTGCACTAAAGGTGGAGAAAACACATAAATTGGAATGTGATAACTACTATCACCACCTAAAGTGGAATTTCTCCTACACTATGTGCAACCAAATGTGCATCTCCCCAAGTCTCTCATATATGCAAAGTAATATGTAATGCATTATAGGAAACAACCTACAACACAATGATAAAGTTGTGAGCCTCTAATTTGGGAGGTAGATAAGTGCACTAAAGGTGGAGACAACACATAAAGTGGAATGTGATAACTACTATCACCACCTAAAGTGGAATTTCTCCTACATTGTGTGCAACCAAATGTGCATCTCCGCAAGTCTCTCATATATGCAAAGTAATATGTAATGCATTATAGGAAACAACCTACAACACAACGATAAAGTTGTGAGCCTCTAATCTGGGAGGTCTTGGGTTTGAATCTACTTAATGTTAACAAATAATAATAATTAAATCAACAAATAATAATAAATCTTAGATTCGACCCATTTCCCATAAAAAAAATGTAATGCATTATCCTAAGTAAGCTTAAGTAGTGTAATTAGATGAATAATTAATTACACCAAAACCACCCTAAGTGCAACTTAGGGGAATGGAGATACAAGCTAACAACGTAATGGGTCCTAACTACTAGGTCATGTTAGGTACCCATGTATAGTATGCAATATAATATCTCACAAATAGAGAAAGGGAGAGAGCCCAATGGGACAAAAATCCCCTCCAAAAGAGAGACAAAAACACAAAAGAACTCCCAAACAAGAATGAGAAGGAAAAAACCCCATGTGAGGAAAAAGTCCCCCTGTAAGAGAGAATAAGAGAGATAAAGTAGCCCCCTCTCAATATAGAATGTACACCAATTGTAGATGCTCCATGCTGGATGTAGAAGATGCTCTATAATCATTGAACAATGTTCCTCCCCTTATGAAGAAACAAAACCAAAGGTGTATGAATGAAGTCTCCTCAATCTTAAGAGGAATATGTATGAAGAAACTTAAAGATGTATGGAGTCTTTGAAAACTACTCAAGTGTCCCCATGTTGATGCTGAAAAGATGCCCCCTCTAAATCATGTGTACTAGGCCACACTATTGAAAAAGATAAACCAAGATATAGTGAGGATAAATGTATAACATGATCCAAAGACTCAACTATCTCCTCTTAAGATAAATATACCTCCTCCTAATGTTGTTTGAAAGTACACACAATCATGTCAAACTGTGAAGGATGATCATGTAGAGAATGAAGAAGAGGTTCCAAGTGTTCCATCACAATAATTAGGGAGGGACGATATCCATCAAAGAGAAGATGAATATCATCAACAATATCTCCCAAATTTGCAATATAGGACTTCACAAACAAACCTGCAATGTTTGTCAAGTAGTTATCCCAAGGATTTGTGTCCAGAAAACAATGTATATCACGTTGTAGTAAATCACAAGAAGCCAAAAATTTAGCAACATAAGCATCATCAAGGACATCATTATAGGTGATCTCAATAGGAGGATATGAAATTGAAGGCTCAAAAAATTACTCACATGCGATAATTCCCAAGTTCAAGTTTTCAAAGTTCCCCTCAACATCTAAATCCACACTATAACTATGATCATTCTTAGAAGAATCATTGTCCTTGATAGGAATGAATTCTATAAAGGAGTATAAATAAGATGCATGATCCACCACCTCAGTAGAAATGATAGCTCCACTCTTCAAATCTGTAATGATAGCTAATTCAGGTGTGAACTCCACAATCTTCCTTGTTGCACCATGAGTGATTTTAAAGATGGAAAGAATATTATTGGTTAAGTGAGGTACACAACACATCATTGAAGGTTCCCTCACCAATATCAATGGATCCTTTTTCATTCACATTCATATATATATGACTGCCCATCAAAATTGGCAACATGTTGCAAGGATCAAATAAAGTAACTATACACTATGAAGATGCCATATGATGAGAATCCCTTGAATCATGACTTGTAATAGCACAAAGAGCTTGTACTTTGTTCTTACTTGTCCCAAAAATGTGTCTCTTTTCCTTATCAAATTTTTTTTTTTGTGAAGAAGTTGATGAACCTCCTAATTGTGTTGAAGGAAAATTGATTTGATTCTTCTTAAGAATATGCTTTAACTCATAAATTTGTTTAACATAACATTTGTGCTCATGATGCCATGATTTCTTACAATATGAACAAGCAGGCAACTCCTTCTTGGATGATTTAACCTTAGGAGATGATGGTTGTGCTCTAAATGTTTTGTAGCTTTTTCTTATATGATCATCGATTCTTGCCTTTCCCTTGTTTTCCTTGATTCCCTTGAGTAGCCACCAAATGATGTGACTTAGTTGAATTGAAAACCCCCATGTTGATCAATTTCTCTTTTTCAAGTATCATAATTTTTGCGGGTGCATCAAAATATGGTGTACTATATGTGTAACCACCCTAAATTGGTCTACTCTAACCAGGGACCCTCTTTTCCCTAAATGTGATCATACCCTCAATTATGTCAATCCAACTATTTGATTATTGGCATAATTCATCAAAACCAAAATAATCCCTCAAATCAAAGTGATTTTATCACTACCTCACATTAATTACCTTGGCCTATTTAATCAAATCAATCCCATTAAAATGCTTGGCTAAAGTAATTAATTAAAAGGCAATTAATAAATTCTCTCAAATATAACTCATCATTTGCACACAGAAAGTCAATCCATGGACCAATGAGAGTTCACTCACATGGATCAAATAAGTTTCAATCCTCACATCTCCTCGTGGATTGATCTCAACCCTCCATTTATCATTCTCCTCCATAAAAGGACCAATTTTTGAGCTCAAAGGGTTTCAATTTTTCAAAGTCTTAATTCAATCTTATGCTGCCAATTTGATTTCATAACTAATTAGAGAACATTTCAATTAAGTTCAAGTGAATGAATCATGTTTTTAGATTGAATTAAATACTAATTAGCTTCATTTTACATTTGAATCTTCTATTTTAGGATTGAATGTGTCGCTAATCTAATGCATAATCTGAGAGCAAACTCATAATTTAGATCATACACTTTCTAAATAGGAAGCAACATGTTAGTTTATTTGGTTTCCTTATGTTCTACAATTGAATTTAATATTTATAACCATTGATATAGTGATATATTAAAGTGTTATGTTGAAGCTTTGAAGGTACAATATTCACACACACATTTTTGGTGCCCACTGTGGGGCTGAGCCCCATATTTTCCATATTTTTGAGCTACTTGACTCACTTTTTTTTTAATTCTATTTCAGGTACAAATCCACATTTGGCAGAAGGGGATTGAATTTGGTGTTGTGGATCGCATCCAAGAAATTGGTGATCACATCTAGGAAATCCTGCATCGCATCTAGAGAGGCTCACATACAGGGAATTCAGGATTGCATTTAGGGTAAAGGTTCACATTTAGGATCATTGCTCACATTTGGTATTTCATTAATCACATCTGGAAAACATGATCACATTTAGGAAATGTGAGAATCACATCTGGTTAGCTAAATTGCATAATTGATTGATTTTGATGACTAATCAGCTAACTTTGAGTGTTTTTGGTGAATGTGATCATTAATCAGCCTAACAAGTTCTTGCAGTACATTGTAGAAGACTTCCTTGGCCAAAGAAATGGAGCAAAAATGATAAAGACTACTAATGAGTGGCTTTGTAGGTTGCCTTTGCACATTTTCAACTAAAAAATTGTCTTTTGCTTTGCAATCTTAGGAACCTAATTTGATTTCTATCTAATTCATAATTTTATTAGAGAAGTATGCTCTTTTTCTTCATGGAAAATCATAACCTCAAACATAAAATTAGGCTTTGAATAGAAATTTGGGAAATGAACTCAATTGCTCAAATTATTTTCTAGGAACATAAAATTTGGATTTGAATTTGATTCTTAATCCAACTAAAGGATTATTCTCTTTTCCCAAGTGGAAAATCAGAAACTCAAGATGGGGGATTAAGTGTTAAGTTTGGAAATTTGTGGGAAAGAACATTGTCTTGTGTGCTTAATAGAAGAAAATGACATGGATAGGAGAGTATTCTCTTCTTCCTCACGAAGAATCAGAAACCTAGACTCCTAAGTCATCAATCCTTTTTACTACTTTGAAATTTAGAGGGCCCGTCAGTTGAGGAAAAAATCTACTAGGAATGACCCAAGTGAGGACAAGTGAACGCCAACCCTTCCATCTCACTATAATCAAAATGCTTCCTTGATATTAAAATCTTGGAAGACGTAATCAATTTTGTCCCCAGAATTTTGACTATGATTCCTTGGACATGCTTGGATTTTGTGTAGAGTAGAGCCACTTCAATATTTCTTGCAAGACTACACTCATATAGTTACTCATAGGGCTATACGCCTCAATTTTTCCTTGTGCAATTCTATGGGGGAAAATTATGAATGGATGCCCGAAATAGACATTTTATGGTAGTGACCAGTTGATTCACCCCCAAAAGGTGATAATATTTGTGCAAGGAGGATAGTAACATCCCCAAGATACTCATCATTTCACGCCCTCAGTTGCATTTAGAGTCAGATAATACGACATCATGGATGGAGCTATTGCGTGCTTGGTGATGGTCATATTCTAATTAGCATTTGAGTGTGTACCTAAGTCTACGAGCAAAGATTTTCATTCTACACCATTGGTATAGGAATAGGTGTGTTTGGTTCTTAATCAACGTGCTTTATGTGTCAAAATTACAAATAAAAGATAAATTACCTCAAATGAACAATCCTTTGACAATCATAGATATTTTCACTACATCAAACACTTTGGAATTTGTCAGACAGACCCTAAAATCAAACAATTTTTAATTATCTCCCAAATGAAGTGGAAAACTTAAAAATTTTCCATCAGAAGGTTGCATTAGGGATCCTAGGTCACATCCAGTAAAAATAGAATCACATTTGGTGAAAAAAATCACATCTAGTAAATCCTGGCTCGCATATGGTGAACATGATCGCATTTGAGAAGAACACCATCGCATCTAGGCCTTTTAGAATCACATCCCGTTAGTCACATCTGGGACAAAGTGTACTTAAACATGTGTCAAAATTTTGAAATTTTCATTTATGGATATCTTTTTTCTCTTCAGTCTGATCCTATTGTTCTTGTCGGTCCACTTGAAGATTTTTCTCAGTCAAGTTGTAAGCATTCCTTGCATGCCTTTTAGGTCCGTCACTATTGATCCCAAGTCATGTTATTGTTCTAAAAACCATCTCGCATTGATTCCCAACTTACTATCAGGGCATTTCAATCCTCTGATGCTGGAATCCATCACTTTGAAACATCAAACTCAATCACCAAACCTTATACAAACACACTTGGACAATGTTGAAATCCTTTTGGAACTATTGGGACACTTTTGACAAGATTGATATCTCACTTTCATGGTTAACAAAAGAAGTGAAAAATATCTAGCTGGAGTTTCAGAAAGACCTCCAAGATTGCTCAACTTTCATCAAGGAGACACATGCCAAAAAAACCCTCTCTTTGATCAAGACTCACCTAAAATGGATATACCTAATTGAGAATGGAGTTCTGCCTTTGACAAATATAATCAAGAAGACAACCAAGATGAAAGAGATACTCAAGAGGAAAGAAATCATGGTCATCCTTATTTTGACTCAGATAGTGAGGAAGACATAATAGAAGAAGAATATAATAAACTCAAACAAAGTCAGAAGTTTTAAAGGACCTTGGAGAAAATCATTGAAGAAGACAAGGAAAAATATTTTCTCCACCTTGCTTCTCTTGGAGTTAAACTTCCCAAAGACTATGATGTCAAATGATTGAAAGAAGAAGAGATACAAACACCCATATCAATTCTCTCTAAACAAACATATCAAATGCAAATAGATCTCACAGACCTTAAAAGAGAGAATAATAAGCCCAAAAAGAAATACTCATTGGAACACATATGTCCATTCCCATACAATAATAACTTGCAAATGGTACATTTTCCACCAAACATGGAAATACCAAAGTATGAAAAATACATGGGAGAAACGGATCCTCATGATCATGTGAGAGAAGTTTTCACATTGAGTATAGAGTTTATGCATGAACCCATGTAATTGATGAGACTATTTCTAGGAAGTTTAGGAGGACAAGCCATGGAATGATTTTCTAAGCCAACACCTAGTATTCAAATGTTTGAAGAATTGATTCAAAAATTTGTCCAAAACTACTCCTATAACATACAAAACAATGCTACCATGATGGATCTTTGTAATACTAAATAACAAAAAGGTGAATCTTTCACACACTTCTTGCAACATTGGAGAAATATATTTGCAAGGTACTCTCGACAAATACTTGAATAAGAAAAGATAGAGATCTTCATAAACAACTTGGTACCTGAAATAAATTATGCCCTACAAATGCAAGATTCTCCTAGTTTTGACAGAATGATTAAAAATGACATTCGTATTGAAGAGGTTATGATAAAAAAGGAGAAATCACACTTTATAATGACAACAAATCCTCTAATAATTATAACAACAAGCCTAAATGGTGGAATAAGAACAAAAATGTTGTTAATGATAGAGTGGTGGAGGCCTCAAATACAAATGTTAGACCAACAATGTTTAATCTTACAAATAGTCTACAAGAAAGCAAAGAGGCTAAGACAACAAAAACAATACCATGAACGAACACTGATACCAACAAGAATAAGTTGTGGGTGTCTAGGCCTAAGAGGAAATTTAATCCATTGGGATAATCTCTTGAGACAGTTTTGAAAACTCTCTTGGATAACAAAATCATTACTTTATCAGAGTCAAAACCATGGGAACCGAAAGTAAAACCAAGATGGTGGAATGATAATGCGTATTGTGATTTCCATAAAAATAAAGGACACAAGACCAATGACTGTGTCAAACTCAAGCATGTCATACAAGATCTCATTGATGGAGACAAGATCAAAGTAGAAGGGCACACATCTAATCAAGATCACACAACCTTTAATAAACTATTTCCCAATTATGAAAAAGGAGAAGCCTCCAAATCAAAAGGAAATAAAGTCAACTACACCTATTCTCACAGTGATAATATGATCGATATGTTGGAAATAAAAAGTAAATCAATCAATATGATCACTATTAAAGGTGTCAAGGACAAGTAAACACACTCAAATGTTGTAACACAAAGCCAAGCACATATCACAATTAAAGGGGTGAATTCCTCATCCAAATAGGCAACATTATCTAAACCACCTATTTTCACAATTCCTTAACTAACAATGTTAAGACAAATGGTTCCCACACCATCTGCTAACTACAACTTGTGGACCATTTGCAAATAACCTCAACTCAAATATCTATATTTTAGTTATTAAAGATATCTTCAGTATATAGGGAAGTTCTTCAACAAGCCCTACATATAGCTAATGTTCTAAAGGACATAGATATAGACAAATTCCAGGTAATGGTCAATCACATATAAGCTCCCCATTACCTCTCTTTTTCAAAAGAGGATGATAAATATTTGACTCATCCCCATAACTAGCCCCTGCACATTGTGGTTTTGATCAATAAACACCATGTAAAATGTGTATTGATAAGTAGAGGCGTGGAATTGAATATATGTACTCTCAATCTAGTCAAAGTATTGGGATTTTGAGAATACATAATTGATCAAAGGAGTAAGATAACTAGTAAGGCCTATGATGAGAAGTAAAGGTCATCCAAAGGACTAGTTGTTTACCAAAAAGAATAGTACCAATAGAACGATATGTGATAATGTCAAGTTATTGATCTACCATTGGCCTATAACATACTACTAGGGAGACCATGAATACATTAAATGCAATAGGTGCCATCTAATTACCACCAATGTATCAAATTCCCACACAATGGGGTGTAAGTAACAATTCTTTCAGATTCAAGCTATGCTTGCAATAACATCAAGGAAGATAATATGGTTCCTCACAATAAGGAAGTTCCAAAAGAAAATGTTAAAACTTCAAGAAAATAGTATGGGGGAATACAAATTAGATACAATTCCATCATTGGCTAACATTCTCATATATCCAAGATCATATGGGAGACCCTCCCCATCATTTACACCTTCCACCTCAAAATAAAGAGTTATTCATGAACCAACTAGTATGGTTAGAACCACAACATCTCAAGAGGAAGAAAAGGAAGACAAAGAAGTCTTGGAATGACTCTATAAAGGGGAAAATGGAAGGGACCTCAAAAGAATGGGATACAAAGGGAAGGGACCTTTAGGAGATAATGGCAAGGGACTCATTGAGCCAATCCACTTAGAATTCAGGGACACTAAGGACAAGATAGGATTGGGTTTAAATAACAAATCAGAACATCCTACCTTAAGAGATGGTACATGTTGATGAGAATTTATGACCAGCTCTGCCAATAGAGGATAAATTTATCACCGAGTACTGAGGTACCGACCAACTCCGCCTGAAGAGGTTTTTTGAAGAATAAATTCTCCTAGCCTCCAAGCACCTGGTAGTCAGGTCTTGACGGTGCGAGGGAGCTAAGTTGGTTAGGTGACTGTTGTGTGAGGGGATAGCTAGTTTTTACTCATCTTCTTTGGGGATTTCAAGAGGGGTAGGGTTTTTGGCAAGCACTTGGGGTTATCAAATAAACTTCAAAAGATCGATCAGGGTTAGATATGCATTTATACCTATAGTTATGCAATAAACATTCAAACATCAAACTAAGCTCTAATGTAAGAAAACTACTCTAAATACCAAATACACAAAGAACCAATGATTTACATGCATTCAGTAGCAAGGGGAGATAAGATCATTAATCTAAACTAGAACATACGAGTAAAGGACATAAGAAAACTGTTAGAGTAGTCTAGTATAGCTAATAATTAAATCAGTTAATTATTAGTCTATCTACTCTTTGCTTAAGTTATACTTAGGCAAGTTTCTATTTCTTAGAGTTTCCCTTTTAGGGTTTCGGTATCCTTTATAAGGATTCACCGCTTTGTATTTCATAAGGAGATTATTTTGTAATTCTTTATTGTTGAATATAGAAGCTTTTTCTATCAACATGGTTTTGCAGTCTCTGGCCTATTGGCCGCCATAGTTTCTCTTCTGTCTTCTTCTGTCTTTTGCTTCTATCTTGTAACAGATATGCATGCAGGTGATCTTGGGTGAAGTTGCATTTATCAACTTCTACATGGTATCAGAGCTCTCCTGCAGCCGGCTGTTCAAGTTTTTTGAAGCGTTCAAGGGTTTGAAGATCGCCAGTCTTTTCCTGGCACTTTTCATTAGTTCTGGGGGGTCTCTATTTTTAGAGGCATTTTGGACCAAAACTGACCTCACGGTTGAGTTTGGAAGGCCCAAAAACCCTAGGATTGATATAAAATACGTCCATTTTGGACACCGGGGCATCTGGCAAATTTTTTTGGCCTTCATGGGCCGTACGACACGTTGTTCGAGGCAAAATTTCAAAAAAAAATCAAAAAAACTATTGTTTTTAATAGTTTTTTGGTTTTAATATTGTGCGACCTTTGTTATTTTCTCAGGGCCGCCCGCGCTTCGCCCAGCGGGCACCGCGCCACCCGTGGTCCGCTGGGGCTCCACCGACACCCGCCGTCCTCTGCGGCCACCCGACGCCGCCCTGCAGTGGCTCTCCGGCTTCCCCCGCCCGCCCGGCGCTCAGCCCCGCTCCAGACGCTCCGCCCGGAGCCCTTAGCTCCACCGCCGCCCCTGCGGCCGCTCCGCCCACCTTTGCTCCGGTGGTGGAATTTTCGCTGCCCCCGCTGGCTTTAATGCTATTCGCGTGGTCCTATGGTGGACATAGGGCTTCGGCCCAGCCCTCGGCGCTCTCCATGCGCCTGGGGGCTCAATGTTTTTAGCCCCTGGGGCTCTTTTGTACCCTTTTTTGGTTTTTTGGGGGTACCTGGGCCTTTTTTGCTCTATCTTGAGCATACGGGGGTCTTTTTCTGACTTCCATATACCGTCGGAAAGCTCTTTTCAAGAAATTTTTGATGATGGGGGTTAGGGTTTTGGGTTATGCTATTTCAATAGTGTTTTTTTCTGTTGAAGTCTGATGTCTTTCTTTGCCTTCCGGGAGTCATATCTGGCTCATCCGGACTCTATTTTTGGCAAATGAGATATCGTCAGAAAGCTTGTTCAGTGTACTATTCAGTTGTAGGGTTTTTTTTTCTAGATTCTACTCTAAGTTTTCTCTCCTCCAAGTTTTGCAGTTTATGCACTCTGGTGGATTGCTTGGTTCTACAGGTGCTGGGCTCTCTTCTTCTAGTTTCATAGTTCACTCTTCTTTCTGACATCTGAGCTTGTATGCTCCTTCTGTAGCATTTTTATTCTGTAAATGCACTAAGATAAAGTGCCTACTTCTGTATATCTGGGATCTTGTACACCTTGTTTGGTTGATGTACTCGCACTCTGTTATAAAGTGCTATGGGGGGTTATGATGCTTATGCCGCTTTAGGTGCATCCACCTTTGTCAAGTGAGCATACCTTCCATGACATTAGCCCATGCTGTGTGTCGATGACACCACCCTTTATCCTGTGTGTGTGCTTCTATTGCATTGTTGGTGTTCTTGGTTCTTCTTCTGCAGATGTTTTTGGCATTGCATTTCAGTGTTCCTGTCACCTCTCCCAGTTCAGCATTATGGGGGGGTTCACCTGTTGGTTCTATTGCTTCCTGGTTCGATTGATCAGCTCTTCAGACATTTGTCTTCTCTACCTGGTCATGCACTTCAGTGGGGGTTCCAGCAGTATCTTCTGACAGAGTTTTCAGACATGCTTTAGAGATGCTTCTTGCTCATTCTTGTTCCTCTCTCTGGGACATCTTTTCTCTTTCTTATTTTGGGTACCTGATCAGGCCTTGTTGCTGGGACCCATCTTTCCTACTTTCTGTAGTAGTTTAGCTGTTTTGCTTCTCCCTAAGTTACACTTAAGGGGGGGTGTTAGAGTAGTCTAGTATAGCTAAT